>JAAIFI010000010.1:0-213817 GCA_011032875.1 Phlebia tremellosa | reverse complement strand
ATAAACCGTTGCAGATGCCTACGGAAAGGCATCCAATCATAGTAAATATCTATAGGCCCCGGCATGTGAGATTAAGAGCACGCATGGTAAAAAAGACGAGGCTCACCCTTACCTCCGATCTCGCTCCAGTGGCTCATGCTCCAATATGAATAAAATTCACCCATCTCTCGATTGTGATGTCCTTTCTTCTTCGCAAGCGTCGCGTCGCTTCGCAAAGAGCTCGAGCTGACCTCCGGAATCCCTCCTCCGAGGAATCCTCTTCCTGGAACATGTACTTATAAAACTCCTTAGCGACGAAAGGTCCATCTTCGTCGTCCATTACCCACATAGTACCAACGACGCTCCGGAATCCGCAAAACTGCATGGCTGCGGCCAAATGAAGTACCTCTTCGCGAGCACTGTCAAGGCTTTGTTCAGCACTGTGACAAGCAGATAGAAACGCGAGCTCGGCCATGGGTATCCGTGACTGGATAATGTCAAGTAAAGTAAGCCGGGATCTGTTAGAAAGCGAGAACCAATGGCTGAAGGGCTCTCCTGGGTTCAAATTTCCATGACATACAAGATGGATCCAGTGATGGTCGCGCAGCTTGTCAATGACCGCTTCGCGAGTGGCGTCCTCCCCAAGAAGACCCTCAACCCAATCTCTGCCCTTCTTTATTACTCGAACCTCCTTTTCTGCCTGAGGAAGGGTGTCATCGAGCTGAGAGACTACAAGGAACGGCGGGTTTCTGGCGTGACTTATGGTCCCGGAACGAGACTTTATGAGGGCTGTGAGTGTTGGAGTGTATGACGAGACATAGTCATCGAGAAGGTACTTTCGTTTGCGATCTTCCACCCGGATTGGTCCAGCTGCATGGAAAGGGAGAGCGGACAACACTGAGGTGGGGCACCACCAGATGCGGGACTGCTTCTTGATGCCGAGCTCGTCAAGTTTGGCAACTACAAGGGAGACAACCCGCTCCCATAAGAACTTCATGGCATCTGAAAGAGCGCGATCAACTTTCGCCGGAGCGAACCTAACCTGCTTGAGTACGTCTTTGAGAGCTTGTGTGCGCAAGATGCTGTCGTGGTAAAACTTCGAATCCAATTCGATGCAGACTGGAGGACGATCATGAAGAACGATGAGTACGTCAGAACGATATTGGTTGTGCGTGACGACAATGACGGGACCCTCGAAAGCAGCCTTTTGGAGTGTGCTGAATCGAGGGGCTTGTAAAAAATCTTCGAAGCCTGGTGTTTTCCGAATTAGTTCGATATTCTTCTCCAACCTCTCTGCAAGTATACGCCTTTAGAAGTGCATCTGATCTATGACTGGACCGGGAAAACGCACGCTGGGCTTGTCATTGACTCCCAAACCACGACGTCCTAACTTGGACTCGGAGGTAACCAGTGTTTCCAGTTCCTGGCTACTCTTCAGGAACTGATCTGCCAGCCCTTTGTTGATTCCTGCGAGCTTCTCTAGTGGTGTTCGCAGGCCATTCAGCTGTGACCAGATTAGCCCCCTCCCTTGCTCAAGCATCTCGACAGCTTGCGTGAATTCACCGCACGCGATAGCATACGAGGCTGCGTCCGAAGCAAGCATTGTATAGGAATTCTTGCCAACAAGCAGGTCATGTTGCATTCGTAAGGTGGGGTAGATGGTAAGAGTACGTTCAAGAAGTGACAGGGCTATCTTGTAAGCTCTGAGCGAATCTGAATGACCACCGAATCGTGCCATAGTCGCCCAGCTCGTTGCAACCCGAAATCGTACCAATAGGCTGGAAAATGGGTGAAGAGCAGCAGATTCATACAGTCGGAAGGACTCCTCGAGCTCCTCCAAATCAAGCTCTTCTGTGACTATCTGTCTGCTTTGCAGTGAATGAGATTGAGTAGGAGGCTGGAGAGAATCTGTCAGAGAAAAAGGCTGGAGGGGATCCGAAAATTGGAGATCATCTGGGAACTCCAATTTGCCCGATCTTCCCAACTTCTTCAGCATTAGAGCATCCGCAAGGTTATTCATTACTAGCGAATGCTCGGAGTGGCCCTCAGGGCAAAGAACCAAGGCCGCGCGCTGGAATGTAATGGCCTCTTCGAGATCCTCTGTCTGTTCGGTTTCGGTGTATCGCATAAGAAGGTTATTGGCAAGGTGGTTCAGCGATGTCGGACGTTCAAGGTGACCTTCAGGGCGGTGAGCCAAGGCGTCGCGATGGAATATAATGGATTGGTCAAGATCAACCAGCTGGTGGGTTTGCTTGTATCGAGAACAGAGAGAATCCGCCAAGCCATCCAGAAACGACGCACGGTAAGGATCACTCTCATGACAGAGTGTCAAGCCAGTATAACCAAGCTTGATGGCCTCCTCGAGGTCCACCATCTGCCTGCTTTGATCAAAGCGAAGGCTGAATGAATCTGCCAAGCCATCCAACAAGAACAGATAACAACGGTGGCTCGTTGGACAGATTTCCAAGCCATCACTGCGTAATGAGACAGATTCTTCGAAATCTTCCTCACGTTGACTGTAGTTATATCGGCTGAGGAGGGAAACCGCCAAATTATTCAGCGATCCAGCACGGTCGGCCCCCCTGTTGGCAGTATGACCATCAGGGCGTAGATCCAATGCGTCGCGGTTATATTCAATCGATTTCTCGAGATCCTCCATCTGTCCGCTTCGCCTGTATCGAGAGTGGAAAGCCATTCCGAGGTTGTTCAACGCGAGTGCACGCTGGGAGTGATCTTCAGGAAGACTCTCCAAGCCATCGAGGCCAGCCCTGATCGACTCCTCGAGGTCTTCTATTTCTCCGCTTCGCTCGTACCGTGCAAGGAGATAAGTTGCCAACAGGAGGTAGCCTACCGGATGGTTTGGGTGACCGGGGGGATAGTACCAAGTAGCGTTCAGAACAGTACGCAGGAGCTTGATCACTTCATCGTCTATCCTTTGACGAAGCATCTGCACCATGGGAGGCTTGCGTTATAAGAGTGGACATAAGCTTCGTCAATTATTGACATGCGGTCATTTACTTACAAATGGCTGGTACAGGCTGTACAGCAGGTTCCCAATTTGTTGAAATAGTGTTGTCATGATAAACAGGCGACGGCGAATATGTCGGGGATTTCTTTGGAAATGAACCCACTATGAGTCTACAAGTAGACTATATCAGCGACGCACACTGAGGATGCAGAGATACCTCATACTAGTAACTGCTGTGGCACAACGTAGGGATGTGGAGTACTGGCCAGACGGTAGATGTGAGAGACCAGAAGCAGGCCAGAAGCTATCACGTCGGCTGCCATCTGCAGGCGGCTGCTATATATTAGCTCTACACCAGTGCTGCATGTGCCAAATCGTGATCACACGTGTGATCCTGCCCCCAGAAACCAATGAACATCGCTCGATAGCAATTCTGCCTGACACGAGCTGAGGGGTCACCGATCATTGGACAGCCAATCACTGCGCCTCAAAGACCTATCGCCCCAGTGGGAGATGAGGAAATCAGGAAACACCGCATATAGGTACGGAGACCACGTACCACCCGTGGGTAGACAAGTCCCCTTGCATGGAAGCACCCTTGTCCCGCAGCAGCCGTATCGGCACACTACTTCCACGTAGCACAGCTGTACCATGTATAGCTACATGTAGATCATCCATAATCACCATGCGCCCACGAAGCGCCGCGCTCAGAGATTCCACGATGATTATCACTGTAATGGCCCGGAAGGCAGGGTGTTACTGTGATCTCCAGGCGTTTCAGGAGCGTCGCAACTGTAGGACGAATACCGTGAAATGATCAAATGGAGGGTGTCCAATCGCGGGTGACGATGATGGCTTCAGAGGTCTGGACAAGTGGATTGACTTGGTGGTACTTACATGGTACTCTGGACGTGGCAACCAGTCTTTGCAATGAAAATTGTGAGTTCAGACATTTCTATGAAGCGACAGCCATGACGGGCCGGGAAAAGCGACGCCCTCGTCGCTCTGGGTTATCGGCGCACGCTTGAAAGCTGACCAGCCTTTGTCCACGTCGAGCGCAGCCGTTTCCCCAGCCTCTCCTGGGGCAGCGGTGAGTCGGACCACGATTGAATCGACGCTGACCCCGCCAGGGAGAGGCGGGAGAAAGTCTTCAACGAACGTTCGAACAGAGATTTTGTCGATAGAGCCGCGATTTTCGAGTTCGCCAAAAGCGTCGGCGTCGAAGCAGTGTTTGATGACGGTAGGAGTATCTGGCTCCAGTACTCGAATACTTGCGTTAGAGCTGCCAGCAGACTCAGAGAGGTCGAGCTTATGACCCTCGGGTCGTGTGGTTTCGCCGAGAGTAGGGACCATGCTGAAGGACGGTAAAGGTTGTGGCGGTTAAGGTGGGATGTGGCCAGCAGTTATACGTCCAATGACTATAGTACGCCACACGAAGTGTCGCCTTGTCTTGAGCGGTGCGCCTGGTAATCAGCTTCTTTGGTTTGCACTGAAATAGAGAGAAGTGAGGCAAATCTTGGACTATCGACCCTCAGCAACCCGCACGAAGTACAACAACCATCGACCGTCAATAGTAGGCGGAACACCCATGAGTCGTGGCTGCAGGCCGCTCAACTCTGGGAGTTTGACGCCAAACTGTCATCCGCATTGAACGAAACAAGCGCAACTCGAGGAACAAGCAGTCATTAAGGCCTTCAGCCTGTGCTCAGCTGTTGTCATATCCACCCAACGCTAGCACAACAAGACATACGCCGTACAGTGCTCGCCACACCAGTTCTGTAACATGCTCTGTGCTCAAATGAGACGACTCACTACCAAAGAGTTGCTGGCGCTTTGAAGGAAATCCCGGAGAGTACGAGACACCACCATGACTTGCACTGCGACGACGGTAAGTCGCGAGCATTGCAGCAGATTGTGAGATGTGACATTGACTTACACTTACAATTCTTCGAACGTCTCGCGTTTCTGGAAACGGCCGAGAGGCAAAGCTGCCGGGCTGGGTGGTGGAAGGATACATGCCGCACGTCCGACCAAATGCACACATACCGTGTATGTCCAGGACATCCTGGAGACTAGTACAAGAGGTCGCTAGGAGAGCCGAAGCTCCCAAATCGCGCCATTGATGTTGCCTTGAACTGCCCAGGGACGAGACACCAGTGTACCTCGTAACTTGTACGTTCCAGGGCAGGTGAGGTGAGGGTCGAGAATCGCGGTTACTCTCTGCGGCGTTCGCAGTGCGGGGTAGTAGACTGCTTGGTGGTCGCTGGTACCTGTGTCACAGTATGCTATCGCAGTATCATTATGGTATCGTACGGTGTCATCGATGACTCACAGGCTAAACACCAAGCACCAGACCCTTCCGTTGTGCACGTACAGACGCTTGGCAGGTACTCGCACTTTGTATTTTGTATCGCATGCAGTGAGTCAAGGTCTCGAGTCGAGGGTCTTCGAGCACGCGGAGGCTTGGACTCGTGCGCGTGGAGGCTTGGACCTGTGTTTGTGTTTACATAGTTGGACTTGTGCGCGCGCGGGTTAATCTCGTACTTGAACATATGGAGCTTGTACGCGCGCGGGGTTGAGCTCGTGCAAGTAGAGACGAAGAAATGGGCTCGTGCACGAGATTTTGGACTTGTAAATGCACGCGCATGGTGGGCGTCTAGCTCGCCACCCGCCCGCTCGACGCTCCGGAATCCGCGTGAAATAGGCGCCAATCAGCTTGCCTGCCTATTAGGGCACAACGTCGGGATCGACTGTAGATACCGGTCCAAGCTACAAGGAGAACAACAGATGTCCACCACAACTCAATCACATTACTACCGGCAGAATCCATTATTGTCGACTTCCTCTGGCACATATAGACCGCCCAACTTCGCTCACTGTGGGTCCATCATGCACTTGATCCCGTTCTGTCACTCGCAATTTGCGCGCTATCATGAGCTCAAGCTCCAGTCTAACCAGCGCAGCTCGACGCGTAGTCAGGGTGCCGACACCTTTCGGAGATGCGTACCAGGTCACTGCGGACTTCTTCTTGGAAAAAGTACTACCGCCCCTTCGCTCTCACTTGGATCTGGACGCGCTCATAGACAAAGGCACCTTCCGTTACGCCGTCACGTCGCAAGGCAAACTCTGGGGTTATACGAAGAAGAGCCCCTCCGGAATCCATAGCAAGGAGGAAGCAGAAGCTTACGCGTATTTGCAGAGAGGGGCGCGATCTATCGCAAAGGCTATCAAGAAGTCTAAACCAGGACTGGTGTTTTATAACAACCGCTTTGGCACGTCCAAGTATGCGGAAAGAACAGACGAAACTCTGCCAGACGCATACTTGATGTCGCTGTCAACACCGCCTCACGCAGTACGATGGATGGACATTGCTGTCTCCGGGGAGTACAAGAGGGAGAACAACGCCGACAATGTTGAAGAAGTATGTAACTTGCTGAAATTGTCCTTGTTCACTGTCTTATCTTCTTTGAAGAATATCAATAAAATCTTGGCAAGCATGTTGGACTGTATGCGACGAGACCCGTCTCGTCGCTTTACGTTTGGATTTACGGTTGAGGATGCCAGTATGAAGCTGTGGTATTGCGACCGTTCTCAGATAGTCGTATCCGAACCCTTCGATTTCATCGAGGTGTGTTTCCCTTCCCTGAACAAACCATTGCGGCACTAACTGTATCGCAGCAATATCGCACGCTGATCCACTTCTTGCTTTCTGTCACGTTCGCTGAGCGACACGAGCTCGGGTGGGATCCGACGATATCACCAGTCCAGGGCGACGGAGAGGCTCCTCAATATGACATCACTGTTCAATGTGCAGACGGAGGGACGGCAGTGTACCGCACAATAGGTATACTGTCCGACTCTGGCCCGGAGAATTTGGTGGGAAGAGGGACACGTGTTTGGAAGGCTGTCAAGCTTGTAGACGGCAAGAAATGTGGAGAGCCAGTTGCTCTGAAGGATGCGTGTGTCGACAACGATCGCGAGCGGGAGGGTATCATTCACGAGGAGGTTCGATCTTCACTGTCTTCGAAGGACCAGAATCTCGAAGAATACCTGCTTTCCGTGGAATGCCATGGAGATGTGCATGTCGCTGGATCGCAGGACGGTACGCGCATACTGGGGCCTCACTTTGCGAGAAGGTTGCGTCAATCGGCCAATCAAACACGGTCACCCGTACACACGAGCGCGACTTCGGATTTGTGCCACTTAGTCCACTATCGTATCGTTTTCAAAGAGGTCGGCATCCCTCTTTACGATATAAACTCTCTTCATGTGGTGTTTAACGCACTAGCAGACGCAATATACGGTACGGGCATCTATATCGTATCTTATGACCTATTCCAGTTGACTCGTCTCCTTAGGTATTGCTGCTATACATAAGAGTCAATATGTACACCGAGATGTTAGTCCTGGTAACATTCTCGTCGTGAACGGCAGAGGCAAGATCACCGATATGGAATATGCTGTGAGTGAAGGACAAGAGATATGTGATATAAAAATTGTAAGATGTCTCACGGCAGACTTGGGAACTTTCAAGGTGACTTACAAATTATCCAGGGTACGGTGTACTTCGTAGCAGTGGAAGCTGCATCGCAGAAATATCTCTTCATGCAGAAAAAAACTACAACGGCCTTAAGCGCTAAGGATACCTCCTTGGTAGACAGGTTCATCGCCTCTGGGGGAATTCTCACGAAAGCAGACTTGGGCGCAATTCCTGCCTTGAAGGCATTGGAGACTGTCCACGAACACAAATTTCGCTACAATCCTCTGCATGATATAGAATCATTGTGGTGGATAGCAGTATTCTTCGTGTTCAACAGAAGAGTTGAGACCGAAGACGAATCAGCGGAGAACACACGCCTGGCCTCACAGCGTCGGTACGCCAACGACCTATTCTACAAAAGGGGTTACGACCGATTTATAGCCCTCTCCGTCGTCTCCGATTTTGCCCAACAGCGAAAAGTCCTTCATCCCTCGTTGGCGGAGACGGCATCACTACTGGAGGCAGCCCGGCGTGTACTCGTAGAGACATACCGCCAAGCGGAGAAGGACATCGGCGGGATCGACATCGATGTTGCACATGAGTTGTATGGGCAGATGCACCACTTCTTTCGCGCAGCTGCGGATAGGTTAAGAAAGTCAGATGTGAAGGTGTGTCGCTTTGGCGACCTTTGACGGGTGGTGGAAAGAGGGTACGTGCCGCGCGTACGACCAAATGCACACATATCGTATATGTCCAGGACATCCTGGAGACTAGTACAAGAGGTCACCAGCCACTAGGAGAGCCGAAGCCCCCAGAAAGTAGAAAATGACCAAGACGGGAGAGAAGACACAGGGGATCGTGGGGCTCCAGGAGTTCCCGGAGAGTTGGAGGCTCGAAGACGACAGACTGAGGAGAGCGCGACCGAATGTAGGCGATCGTACGTTTCCAGAGAGGCGAGTGATACTGAAAGATGGCCAAGATGGGAGAGAAGACACAGGTGATCGTGGGGCTCCAAGAGTTCCCGGAGAGTTGAAGACGGGAAGACGACCACGTCGGGAGGAGGGTATCAAGAAGAGAGGACTGGGTGCACACAATCGCGTGTAATATTGCCTTGAACTGTCCAGGAACGAGTACGAGACACCAGTGTACCTTGCACCTTGCACGTTCTCGAGATGAGGGTCGAGAACCGCTGCGCAGTCCGGGGTAGGACTGGTACCTGTGTCGCAATAAAGTATCGTACGGTGTTATCAATGACTCACAGGCTAGATTCTGAAGGCACTTGGCAGGTACTTGCAGTTTGTATTGCATGTAGTGAGTCAAGGTCTCGAGGTCCAGGGTCGAGGGTCGTCGAGCACGCGAAGGACTCTTGAATTCGCGCATGCGGAGGCTTGAGCTTGTGCATGCACAAACGGAGCACGCGCAGGCCCCGGGGTGGGCGTCCAGCCCGTCGCCCGCCTGCGGTCCTACGTTGCGCCGTCGTTGAATATCGAATATCGAATGTATTGAACGCGTGCTGTACTGTCGACGAGCGCGGGCTTTATCGTCGCCGTCCGTGTGCTGTGCTGTCGCCGTCCGTGTGCTGTACCATCGACGGGCGCGTGCTTCGTCTGACACCCACGCGCCGCGCGCCATCGATATCCTCCCCGCATCCACCTCGTACACGCGCAACCCCCGCCTCGTGTACTCAGGTGCACGTATTCCCCGCCTCGCCCAATTCGCGTATGGAGTCGACCGTCGGCCGTAGTGTCGAGCAGTAGCACAAGCTAGCAAATGGGGTCGAAGGGACTCGACTGCCAGGGTGCCCAGTGCCCCATGGAGAATCGGGGCTAAGTAAGTCCAAGACCAAGCCTACCTCGAGCGTCGACGGACGACGGTCTGCATTCCAAGCTGCCCAGTACGTATACCCAAGCTCCGCCCTCCGTCGTGCGCTTCTGCGTCGAGCCCCGTCGGGGTGCTCGTGTACAGTACCAAGGCCGTCTGCGCACGTGGAAATTGGGGCGCAAAAAGACTCAATAGTCAGACGGTCGATCGGTTTTCGATTGAACTGGGTGCGTGAGAATGCGTGAGAATCGAGAACCGATATGCATGATGAAGTCCGGACGCCTGGGGGTCGATGACGGGTTGAATGGATGCACGGACGGACGAATAGATGGAACGGATGCAGTGTGGAACCTGGATGAATGGAAGCCAAGAGCGGCTCAGAGTCGAAGAGTCGCAGGACGGTAGGTTATCCAACGCTATCTCAGTCCGCACCGACAAATCGACAAATCGATAACATGTTAACTTGGTAAGTACCCAGCAGCCACTGCGTTCAAGGTATGGCTATTCAGCCTCCGGCAAGTCCCATATAGCTGTGAGCGCCCGGCCTGTACGGAGGCCGACAGGACCGTCTGTTCAGACGTCTGTCTAGCCTGAGCTTCCAAGTTGTGTTCAGCGCGTTGGACTGCGCGAAGACGGGCATCTTAGATCTCCAGCCAAGCATGTGCAGGCCACCTTCACACATCTTCTCGAGAATCCTTATAGTTCAGAGAAGTTGGCTGCACAGAATCCATGCAGACGGCCTAGTACCGCTTATTATCCAGTAGAAAACAATATTGCGATTGATTGTTAAATAATTAATACATTTGTCGTCCTTATATACTACTGTGCGCTATCATGACAAATGAGCGCAACGTACCTGGTGAGTACCCGATTTGTCCATCATCAACACAGTCAGATCGTCGGCGCAGTGACGAAGTGCGCGTCGCATGCAATGTCCTGTATCTATGCCGCGCAGAGTGTGCAGATGGTACCCTGATTCTATGTTCGCGCGTTAGCCTGATCATGGACAAGCGGGCGAAGTGAAACCCAAGAAATACAACCTCGGACCTCCAGAACTGGTCATGAGGTTGTGNAGCGGGCGAAGTGAAACCCAAGAAATACAACCTCGGACCTCCAGAACTGGTCATGAGGTTGTGTGCGCTCTGTAGAGCGACTAGCTGGCTTTACGTGAAAGTATGGTGAGTTACATCACCCACAAAAAGCCAGACAAGCGCATATACTCACAATAAAGAGGTGGTGCGACCCCAGAGCCGTTACAGTGCACTGATTTGGAACACAGGCGGTCAGAATTGTGAGTTTCAGCATCTGGTAGTGTCGGCATGAGAATACATACTTTCTAGACTGGATGTGGTTTGTGTGACGTTCTGAGATGCTCTATTAGAGAGGAACACACAACACGAAGGTGGGGGCGTACCTTGGATGCAACATGGATTATCGTGACGATTGTGCGAGCACACAAACAACAGCGAATGGGGTGAAAAAGAAAGAGCGAGAGGGGACGGTGGCGGTAGAGGGGAAAGGTGTGATGTGCGGTGACGCAAGGCGACGTCCTTATTTATAAGAAGAGCGACAAGGCAACGCGCGTCGGGGCCTAGGGTTAAATTGACAAGTCAGTCAGTAGATGGAGAACATCATCTGTACATACCTTTGAGCATGTACATGTACAGACCTACGCTGATGTTCTCAAAAATCCAGGAATGTGATCTTCACAGACTTTCTGAACAACTGGGCTTATGTAGATCATGACAGCCACCTATCTAGATCTACTTGGATAACCATGCATTTGATATGTACAGACCTTTGAACATGTCAGATTGCTCTGTCTACAACGATCTACACTGAAAAGGCTGTATTTTCTTTCTACATCGTGTTCTTGGGCTTTCCGCGCAGTCGCGAATAGCCGTGGGAAGTTCGCCTTCACCGGTACTCTCGAACTCCGAGAAGCCATACCTTGAACGCAGTGAGCGTGAAGGGTGCCGGTGATTGGTCAGTGCTTGGTTATCGATGATTGAGTTACAGTACTAGTGTGGAGATGGTTGGTGAACGTTGAACGATGATTGGTCGTCGGTGGAGAGAGATGGGTACCAAGTGCATGGGTACCAAGTGCAAGGTGCATACCAGCGGGACCAGACAAGACTCGGCGGGGCGTGTCGCGCGTCGAAAGACTCGGAGACCCGACGTGACACCAATGACAGCCAGCCCCCTATCATGGTGGACTCCAGACTCTCGAGCTACGTTAGGTCGTTGGATCCTGACGTTCGTCATTCGTACAGTATCGACGAGATGGTGGTGTCCAAAAATCAAGACAGTTTCCAGTCCTGGTATGATCTCCGTTATCACTACAGCCATCAGCGGCGTCCGGCGTCCTAGGTGGATGGCGACCCTGTGCGTAGCTCGCAACTTTGAACAGCGGTGGCGCTTTTGATCGTGAGCTGCATGCACGCGCTCGGTATTGAATTGTCCACGTCGTCGAGCACGCGCTCGTCCGTCTCCGTCCAGTGGTCCACGATGGTATCGTCCACGTCGAATCGGCAGAGTCGTCGAAGAACGTCGAGGAGCACGCGCTTGGCAGGAACGTCGCGCGTCGCAGTCAATTGTAGGCTAGTCGAGGGTGGCGATCTGGTGCGCAGGCACTAGGCAGAACGCAATAGCCCGCTCGCAGGCACCACGTCCTCGAGAGTCGAGTCGCGCCTGTGTCCATCGAGGGGAGGGCTGTGTCCAATGGGAGGCGGCGGATGGGGGTAGGCGCGCGCACAGTAGACTATGATTGATTGGCGCGCGACGGAAGGACGTCCGATTGGGTGCCTGGGCCGCGGCAAAGCTTGGAGTTTTACTGGGCAGGGCAGGGGAGCGTGAGCGTGTGTGTGAGCGTGTGTGGTTCTAGTCTCAGTACTTAGTAAGGTAGGGCTCATGCACAACCCGCTAGTATCATGTGATCGTGACTGTGTGTGACACTGCCAAAATGATCCATCACGCTTGAACAAGCGCGTACCGCTTGGCTACGCAAATCTGGTCTGTGGGTTGTAGCATGGTCCAAATCTCTTCTATAATTTATGTACAACATAAGAGAGTACATAAGAATGCCAGTAGAATATATTTTGGTATACAAAACACCAAGAATATGACCGGGCACGATTTTAAGGCATTGTCACGCAAGTCACATGATACTAGCGGGTTGTGCATGAGCCCTACCTTAGTACTTGTGGGGTGGGACTGAGAGGATGGGTGCAGACAGAGGGAGATGGGAGGCGGTGGTAATATAGGACGTAGTGAGAGCGTACAAGAGGGAAGAAGGAAGTAGGTAGGGAGAGCGAATCACAAACGGAGGAGGAGGGTTCAGACGCGGACGAATGGGATTCTGAGGGTGCGAGTCTAAGAGTGCGAGTCTCAGCCAAGGGTGTGAATGTGATGAGGGAAGAGGAAAGCGCGGGGGGGGGGGTGCATGATCAGGTGGACGCGGACCAGACACCAGAGACGATTCAGACGAGAGGAGGGCTGGGCGGGTGGTTCCCATCGCCATATCGCCATCGCGTTCCCTAGACAAAGACGTAGTTCCCTAGGCAGGCAAGGCATACGAATCACGAATCACGATACCGGGTCAGATACGTCCTTGGAGTGATACCTTGATCACTACGACTGGTGTACTGCTACTACACTACACTACGGTGCTACGTCTGATAGTGTAACTTCTGCTTCTACTACTAGCTGATATCCACTCGCTGATACTACCAGTAACATCTCCAACACCGCACACCCGTCGCGCGCTTGCAATTAGCACAATCCAGCGATCGCTCGCGACGTCCAGTGTATAGTGTATAGTCTATCGTAACTAGCATAGCAGTGGGCAGTATCTTGTGACCGTCAGTCGTCAGAACGAGTTACACAGACTAGTGGAGGACGGGTGTGTGCTCCCACCGCTTGCTTCGCGACCTCGTCCCGCGTTCTCACATTCTCACATTCCTATCTGTTCTGCACACCTGCACACCAGCCGCACCCCTCGTTGCTTTCTTCCCTCTCACCCTCACACCCTCCCTTGCTCTCTCCCTCCGCCTACCCGACTCGCTCGACTCGACTAGCCTTGGACTAGGACATCACTACCACAACTACCACTACCACTACACGTACGGACACAGACAGCTACTGCACTCGGCCTGCCAGCCTGCCAGCGCGCCTGCCACTTGCCAATATCGTCTGTTCCAGTGACGGGATCATCATCATCAAGCTTCAAGCGTGACCCACTTGTCGAGATCCTCACCCTCACCCCGCATCCTCTACCTCATTTCGACACTCGACATTTCGAATCGAGACACTCGCTTTCCGCATCTCCCTCTCCCTCTCCTCGCCCGTGCCCGTGTAGTCGAACGTTGATTGCCCATTATCATTGGGATTCAAAAAGCCTAATAGTAAAAGGTGCGTGCCCGCCCGCCACACTGCTCGCCGCCGCCCTTCGTTCGCTGACCGCCTGCTGTTCTCTTCTTCTCTCCCACCCTCTTCACTCCCTCCGTAATCACTTTCCTCTTTCCTATCGTGTCGTGTCGTCTGCCGCGTCGTGCCGCCTCTTCTGTTCTGCTGCTGCACGCCCCGCCGGCCTTCCTTCCTCCTGCCTTCCTTCCTTGCACCTTCCCACGCGGTCCTGGGTGACGTGTGGACGTCGACGCCGCGCGAATTCGCGATTGCTTTTTTCCCCATTTCCTCATTTCCTCATTCCCTCATTTCGTCGATTCTGCTCGACTCGTCTGTGCGATTGCCCGCCTCGTCCGCCTCGCCTGTCGTAATATCCTAATCTCGCACCCTTGGCTGCCTTCGGTTGGCTGCCTCTGCTCGTCTCCTTGCCGCCACCCCTCGCTTGCGTCCCTCCTTCGCGAATCGCTGCCCGCTGCGAACTGCTCTGTCCGCCGGCATCCAAAACTCGAATTCCTCACCTTCCCACACATCCTTTCCACATCTCGTATCTCGTATATTGGATCTACAATTGCCCGCTCGCGTCGCACGTCGCCTCCCCTCCCGTCCTCCCGTCTTTACGTTATACTATTATCATCCAACTCGTCAACTGAACATTGAACATCTCTCCCACCCTCCCTCCCGCTCTCCCTCGCACTGCCGTTCTTGGCAATCGGACGACGCGATCTGTCTTTGTCCTCTGTCTCTGTCCTTCTGTCCACTGTCTTCTGTCGACGTCCACTGTCGACGTCCGCCGGCCTCTTTCCCTGCCCCTTCTTAAATACCTAATCTCTCGCCGTGCCCCACGTCCTGCGCTTGTCCCGTGCGTCGACCCTGCGTCTTGCCGTCATCGCCCTCCCCTCCCTCCCCTCCCTCCTCTCCCCACTCTGCTCAACCCCCTGCACTCCCTGCGCGCTGCCGTGTTCGCGTCGCCGCTTTACGCTTTGCCCATCCCCAGCCCTCCCCAGCTTCACCACACAAACTCACAAGCTCACCAGGCGCAAAGGTCGATCGCGCGCCTCCCGCTCTCTTGCGCGTTTCACCTCTCGCCTCGAGCCTCCCTGCCCACACGCCGATCAACATCGCAACATCGCATCTCCCCCTGCACCTCCTCTCCCCCCTCTCCCCTCACCTGTATTCCGCTAGTACCGGGGCTATCTGAGAACGCCCCCCTGTCTTGCCTCACGTGAGCGTGCCTCGTTCTCCCTTGCATTTTTTGTTGGTTTGTTGACTTCTTCGATTCAACTCTTTGTCGACAGAGAGGTCGAGTCGCCGTTGATCTTACACGGCTAGCAAGGGTCATTGCGTAGAGAGCAAAGAGAAAAGCGGTGTTTAGTGTGCGACTGAGACTGAGGTGAGCCGCGCGCGCCGCTTGGTTGTTCTGTCATCGTCTCAACTGAGCCTCGCTGATTGTCGTGATCCCCACCCCTTCCTACGCTCATCGCCATTCCCATGGTGTCCGAACTGTGAAATTATGAACTAAACTTTATTGGTATCGGTGTATTGGTGCGCTTGTCTCGTTGACGCTTTTTCTCGCATCGCTTCGTCGTTTCGTCGTCTGTTCGCTGGTTGGTTGTCTTTTGCTACCCCCCTCGATCTTCGACGACGACATCGCACAGACGGACGCCCCGAGCGCAGGCCAGCTCCCGGCTCCCCTTCCCTACCACCTCCACCCTTCTCCCATTTTCGACTAACATCTACAACACCTGTCACTCACCCGCTAACACCAACACACCCATTGACTTTTCCCAACAACATTGACAAGAAGGATGGACGCCTCACCATCCTCATCACCAAATCCAGGGTCTCACTCGAATCCGAACATCAGCAACACGAGCCCGAACCCGAATAACAACAACGTCCCAATAACCAGCACCAACGCCAACACGTCGATTAGCCCGAACTCGAACTCTGTCATTGGCAGCAACGGTAGCGTCAATGGCGGCAGCCTGAACGGCAGCTTGAACATCAATGGCAGCCTCAATGGTAGTGGCAGCATCAACGGCTCGACGAACGGCAACAGCAACACCCCACCACTCCCAGGCCCCATAACCCACCCGCGCCTCCCGACGCTCTACCCCCGGCCCCCACGGCCGCCCTCACTGGGGTACCGGTTCCCCGAGCGGGACGGTCGCTTCAACGACCGCGAGCGCTTTACCGATTCGTACGACGAACGTGACAGTCAAAGCCGCTTTGGTGACAGAGAAGGCCGGTTCGGCGAGTCGTACGCATCGTACGGCGGCGGCGAGATGGATGTCGGTGGCGACGAGTACGGCGGGCCATACGGGGGGCACGGGCAGACGTGCGTGCCGTCGCTGATCCCGCCGGGGATCGACCCTGCGCATGTGGATATGCGGACGTTTTATCCGTGCGTGCTGTCTCATTCTACTCTTACTCTACTTTCTCTCTATACTCTGGTGTTTGCGATATGATATTTGACGGGCATGAACGCTAACGAGGTGTGGGTATGTAGGTACCAGCCGAACGAGGTGAAGCACCGGAAGCGCACGACGCGGCAGCAGCTGCGCGTGCTCGAGGACGTGTACAAGGACGACACGAAGCCGAACGCGGGGCTGAGGAAGAAGCTCGCGGAGGAGCTGGGCATGACGCCGCGGGGCGTGCAGGTGCGCTTTTTCTCTCCTACTCTTCTTTTCTCTCCGATTTCCATCGCTTGTGTCATCGACTAACTGACCGCCGCGTGCGCTCCGACAGGTGTGGTTCCAGAACCGGCGCGCGAAGACGAAGACGCAGAACCGCAAGGCGGAGCACGCGATCGCGCTCAACAACGGCAACGGCCTGCACGGTATCGACGAAAACGGCATTGCGAACGTGAATGGCGGTGGTGGAGATGAGCATGAGGGCGACGACGGCGCGATGAGCGGGAGCGCGAGCGAGCCGATCGACTTGACGGAGCCGTTGCGGGCGAAGAGCGACGAGGACGTCAATGCTAACGTTAGCGTTAAGATCAATGTCAACGGGAGTGCGAACGTCAATGGAAATGTTAACGGCAATGGGCAGAAGAGGGGTGACGTTGAGCAAGCGACCCCGCCGCCCGACACGCCCTCGCCGGTGACCTCGCCCAGCCCGACGATCTCTCTTACGGTCGATGGCGCGGAGAACAACAGCCCGAACGCGAACGCGAACGGAAACGCGAGTGCAAGTGCTAACGGGTGGACACCGGCCGACGCGTCCACGCCCAACCCCGCCTTCCTCTCGTCCCCACACAACAGCCACGCCCACAACAACCACAACTCCAACCACAACTCCTCGCCCAACACGACGTCCTACCTCGGCCCACCGGCACCCTCGCTGGCCCTGCGCCGCCCGTCGCTGCCCGTGCTCTCGCACGGCGGCGCGTTCCGCGAGCGCGTGAACAGCGCAGGGTCGGGGTCGGGGGCGGCGGCGGGGTATGAGAGGCGGAAGAGCATCGATGTGAGTATGCGCAGACTCAGTGGGCATCCGTATGCGCCGTTGGCGCGGGAGGCGAATGCGCGGTTGTATGGGGATGGGCAGCAGCAGCAGGTTGGTGGAGGAGGGATGGAGAGGGTTGGGATGGAGAGGGTGAGCATGAGCAGGGTGGGCCGGCATGGGTCTATGCCGCATGTCTTCCCGCACCAGCAGACTCAGAGTCAGGGTCAGAGTCAGAACCAGGGTCAGGGCCAGACGAGCCAGCAGCAGGCTTTGCAGCAATTGCAACAGCAACAACTGCAGTACCAGCAGCAACAACAGCAAAACAAGGCACAGTTCCTCTCGCCTCAAATGCCGCTACGCCGCCCGCTGCTCGCCCCGCGCCTCAGCGTGCCCACCGTCCAAACACACCCGCACCACGCACACCACCGCTACTCCTTCGCCGCGCAAGGGCAGTACGAGTTCCCCTCCTCCCAACACCAGCAGCAACAACAACAGCAACAGCAACAACAGCTGTCGCTCTCGGTGTCCCCGACGACGCGCTCGCCGCCGCCGCCGATCGCACAGGCGTTCCTACAGCAGCAGCACGGCGCATTCGGCGGCATCGGAGGCGTGGGTGGGATGTACGCGCCGACGCGCGCGGTGGGCGAGCCCATTCCCGGGCCTTTGCCCCAGCCCGGATTCTCGTTCGGTATGCCGGCGCCTGCGCCGGAGGAGGGGGACTTTGACGTGGAGTTGGAGGTGGACGCGTATGGTGGCGCGTCGGGCTCAGGGTCCAATTCGGGGTCGGGGTCGAGTAATGGCGAGGGCTCGCCGTCGCCGACTACGAGCGCTGCGACGCTTGTTGTGAACAGTAACAACGGTAATGGGAATGGTGGTGGAAGGGATGGGAACGGGAATGGGAATGGGGCGGAGGAAGACGTGGACGACGATGCGAGCCAGGAGTCGTCGCAGTATGATGCGAATTCGCGGTGGAGCTCGATGGTGAGCTATAATGGGAGCGAGACGAGCTGGACGAGTGCCGGTGGGTGGAGCGATGCGGGGAAGGAGGACCCGTTTGCGCATGAGCGGCGGCCGAGCTTGTGAGTCGCGCTTTCTCTATTCTTCATCTTCCTCGTCCTGTGGTTGGTTCTTGGATCGCTGACCTGTGTACGTTTCTGCTGTAGTGCATCGGGATGCCTCCCACGGCTGTTCAACGACCTCGCCGTCAACAACGGCGCCGCCGCCGCACCCGAGACGACCGCCAACACGCCCCAGCCGCAAGACGGGACGAGCCCCACCGGGGAGCAACATACCGTGCCCATCGCCATCCCCGTCGTGTCCTCGCCCGAGCAGCAACGGCGCGGCAGCCTCGACGCGTCCGCGTTCGAGCCTGCCGCCGACGAGTACTACCACCCCCAAAATCAGAGCCCGGGCGCGTACCAGGCGCAGGCGCAGTATGATGGGTACCAGGGCGGGTATGCGGAGGGGCAGGAGCAGGGTTTCGGGCAGGAGCAGGGGGTGTATACCGCGGGGGTTGGCGTGGGTGTGGATAAGGGTGTGGTAAATGTGGGTGTGGGTGCGGTGGGTGTAAATGTGGCGTCGCCGCCGATGATCCCGCAGTCGCGCTCGAGCGAGCTGGAGTACGCGCTGCAGCACCCGCCGGTGGCGAGTCCTCCCGAGGTACGACTTCTCACATACTCTCTTTTGTCCGTGGTAGACGCTAATGTGCTTTGTGATGTGTTTTTTTTGTGTTTGTAGAACGCGAACATGGGTGCGGAGCTGCCTCTGCTGTA
Source organism: Phlebia tremellosa (assembly GCA_011032875.1). Lineage (NCBI taxonomy): Eukaryota > Fungi > Basidiomycota > Agaricomycetes > Polyporales > Meruliaceae > Phlebia > Phlebia tremellosa. The sequence goes on along the minus strand of JAAIFI010000010.1, from coordinate 194,946 downwards.
CCAGAAGTACACCGTGCCGACTCAGAACGAGGCTGAGCACGCGAACGTCAACGTCAGCGGCCCCACGCAGTACACCATGAACGCGCTCGCGCAGAACGGGAACTACACCCAGTCCTACGCGCACCAACAACAGCAGCAACAGCAGCAACAACAGCAGCAGCAACAGCAAGCTGTGGGCTACGCGCCTTCCGCACTCGTGCAGCCGATGTACGGCATCTCGCAGTACATGGACTACTCGTACCCGTACGGCTCCACGGCGCAGATGTACACGTCGGGCGCGATCGAGCTCGACCACATGTGCGTGCCGAGCCCGATGGCGATGGAGACCATTGGGGAGTACACGTCGTACCCATAGCACGCGCAGCCGGCTTCAACGCCGACTGAGTAGCTGAGCAGCTGGTTCAGAAAGGCGGGGGACGTTCGACTTCAACTTGAGGGAACGTGGCCTGCCGCCGCTCTTGCCTGTTGATGCATGCAGCCCGGCCGTGGAGGCCCCACACTCTCATACAGCAACGGCTCTAGATGTGAGGGCCCCCGCGGTTTTTACTGACTGTGCTACGCTCGTTCTTCCTTTTACAAAAACACCCCTCGATCCGACTCTCGTTGTCCAGCTTGGTCTTTCTCATCTTCTCTACCTGCGCTCACCTTCCGTCTCGTCTCGTCTCCTCTCGCCTTGTCTCGTCTCCGCCATACGATACACTCCATACAGTACACCTCTCGCGCTGTCAATAAGTCCCCGTCCGCTTCTTGGTCGCCGTGTGCGCCGCCGAGCCGAGCGGCGTGCTCTCCCAACGTAAACTCTTGTGTACGATGTTTTTTTTAGCCTCGCCATCCCCGTCATCTCGCGATGTTGTGTTGCTTCGATCTCTCTCTCTGTCTGTGCTCGTCGTCTCCTGATCTCTATCGATCCTAGCTCTCTTTCTTTTGCTTTTTGCTGTCGCACTTTCATTCCCTTTTCCTATCCTACTTTTTTATAGGTCTGGCGTCCCTTTCCTCCGCCCGCGAGCCCACATTCTCGTGGAGCCCACCGGCATTCCAGCGCTGCTGGAGCCCGCCGCTGTTGGGCCATGGCGTTATGTTCTCGAGTGCGCTCGGAACCCCCCTTCTGCTTCGCCCCCCGCCTCTTGACAGCTCTGTGCGCCGGTAGAGTAGATGCGCGTAAACCAGGGCTTCGTTCGTACTCCCAAGCAAGCGTCACGCTTCACCCCAACTCTCGTTTCTCCCGCTCGTTAGCTTTCTCGGTCTCCGTTTCTCTTTTTCTCTCACCGCTGTTTTATATATTACACCATTTCTCTGGCCCCCTGACATGGACGGTGCGCTGCTAGTTAGTACTCACGGACATTATTTTGTTCACATCGCTCTCTTTTTATTTGTCTCTCTCCGTCTCTGCTCCTTTGCATTTTTCTTTCTTCTGTTTCCTTGGGCTCACTCATTCAAGTGTCTTCACACATCTTTAGCATGTTCTAAGTATTATTTTTGCAGGTCATAGAGAAGCGTATGCACCTGTTGTATATATTTTAACCAAATTACACCGATTCGTTGTACATATATGATCCTTCGCGTGTGTCCGACGGAATTCAATCAAATAGAGTTTGACAGGGCGTGTCGATTTCTCTAGTCCCTCATTGGAACGCGGTCCAGGACACACGTTCAAACTACTGACGTATCTTGTTCTGCTCCTTCATGTACGAAGATGTTGTAGCTTCTAATAAATCAAGCTCAGTGTCTGGTATACTGGCTCACTGTCACGCAATCGCTATCTTGGATGATAACTTCATCCCAATGGTCTGTGGCGTCCCACGGCACTTCCTTCGAAGGTCATGTGTGGGCTTTGGGTTCCCATGTCCTTGGTCGTCCAGACATATACATAGCACCAAGGACTTGGTTTCTTCTACTCTGCTTGATAATCTCTGCTCGCAACACCGACCCATAGGCTATTCCATTCATATTCAGGATCAGAATGGCTGACGCTACTACTGTCAATGTCTCCAAGCAGACGGTCGTCGTTGGTGGTCTCCCTGTCCACATCTATACGAATGGTGCGCTAGAAACCCTCTCTGGAAACGTCGCCGTTCTGTTCTTTTTGCACGGCCGTGAGGGGTCGTCAGCCCAAATCGAACCGGTGGTACATGGCGTCTTCAAAGCGCTCGCGGGCGTATCTGCAGGAGCACAGGGTGCGAAAGAACTGGTAATCGCGGCATACGTTAGTTGTCCATGGTGAATTGAACGTTACCCTGGTCTTATCAAGTGTTTTTCCAGGATCAACGCAACCACGGCGAGCGGTTGGTGAGCCAGGTAGCCAATACTGCTTGGAAAGACGGAAACGATCGTCACGCGTATGTATCTCACCATCCGAATACACATCTGTTATCCCTAATGTCCTCATGATGCTAGTGTCGATATGTATGCAATGCAGAGTACGTGTCTTGATTAGCTCATTACAGCAATGCTGAATTGAAGGCATAGCGGGAACGGCACGAGACGTTTCGTATCTGATCGACTTTCTGCCGTCGTACATATTCCCCACTGCTAAAGCTCAGATTGTGCAGTGGTTAGTCGGCGGCATCAGTCTCGGTGGGCACGCAACCTGGATATCGCTTCGCCACGGTAAACACGCCGGAATTGCTTTATGCGAGTTTTAGTCTAACTTGCACTTTTCACAGAGCCGAGAATAACTGCAGGCATACCAATCATAGGCATGTACATTAGACGATCACGGTGTGCAAAACTTTACTGTACTTGAAAATAGGTTGCCCGGACTACCTGAAGCTCATAGGGGGTCGAGCCGAAGAGACTAGCGTACCCTTTGAACCGCCCTATATGCCTGCAAGTCTGCGTTCCTTTATCGAACGGCACGACCCCGCGCAAGCAGCCTATACTGCGTCCGATGCGTCGAATCCCTTCTTGGGTAAGAAAATTCTGGTGCTTTCAGGCGGTGACGATCCAATCGTGCGCTGGCGCTGCAGCGAGGAATTCGTGGAGAAGCTGAACGTTGGGCCAGATGGCTTGAAGAAGGTGCTGGTGTATCCGGGCGTCGGGCACACCTGCACGCCAGAAATGGTGGTTGAGATGGGGACGTTCCTTTGGAATAACATACTTCGAATAGCCTAACAGACGGTCTGTGCTCACAAGTCTCGAGTTGCATCATAGAGACTACGAAGAAATACCCACATACGCTATCAAATTTAACTGTACTACCACACAACTGCTATCGCTTCTTCGCACGAGGTTTAGCTACTGTTTTACCCTTAGGCTTCTTCGCAGCCTGAGACGACGAAGCTCCCTCCAGAATCTCAACTTCGTCATCCTCAGCAATGTCCGGCATTTTGCGTTTCCCTTTGCTCTGGCCCGTTATTGCAGACACAGGCATGTCGAGACTATCGACATCGATCGGATCGCCTGCATTGGATCCAGTGAAACGACTGAAAGACGCAGAAGCAGGACTTGGGTTAAATGGACCCCCGAAAGGCTGTACGGATCCTCGGGACCTGACTGAAGATGCAGGAGAAGCCATTCGAGAGCTCTGTGAGCTGGAATGTCGACCTTCCGACGACGAGGTATTATTCGGCGCATTGGGTATTCCGGAGTTTGCGTCATCCTGGCTTTTAACAGGCCCAGAAAGTGCCCGCTCAGGATCAACGCGTGTTTCCCTCCAATCGCGCTTGAATACGCTCTCTCCCAGTTGTTCATCCTGCAGCGCCCTGACGTCTCCATCGACGCGAAGATCAACATCTGAAGTCCCGGAGACCACGATACGCTCCCCTGTGGGACGTGCTGAAAAGAGCTCGAGCGAAATCGATGCTGAGTTCTTTATGCAGCTTGTTTCTTCAGCTCCTCTGTCGTCTTTTCTATCGGGAGCTACAGGATCTCCTAGGTACTCTGTCCATTCCCACGGTCTGTTCTGGACGGGGACTAGGTTCTCTGCACCGCTATTATCCTTGGAGACATAGCCGAGTTCAGCAACAGCTGTGTTTGGCGAAACGAAGGGAAGTAGAAAGCGAATCTCTTGACGATATTCTACTGGCATGTCGTGAGGCAGATTCTGCAGTTCGATTTGAGGATAGAAGTAAAAAGGGTCAGGTGCAGATGCTTTTGGATCTGTAGGTATTTCTGGATTGAGACGGTAAGAATCCTGTGAATAGGAAGCACTGATGCGCACTTACCATCCAGGAAAAAGTACAGCGTGTCGGTGAGTACAGGAAATGCAACAGAATCCAGATATGATCCGGAGCCAAAGGCCTAAGCAATCAGTTTTAAGTGATGGGTGGCACGGTGCAAGACTTGTGAGGCGACATACGAGAGCGAGTTTGAATATGAGACCACATAATGACACCCCTAAACCAGCCATTTCTTCTGTCCATGCACCAGAAAATCCGAGATTGAATTGCAATAGTCGAGCAAGGAAGATGACTGCCTGGGTGGAGTGAGATCGATCAGAGTCTGTTTGGTCTTGGGAAGTCAACTCCAAGACAGCGGACAGCTCGTCGTGTAGGGCGTGCACGAGTTTGTCTTGTACCCAGGGGTCTAGCTGATGTGATAGAAGCCCATCCTTACGCAGCGGGTCCACCACATTTGTTAGAAGTCGTAAAATATCTCCTGCCGTTGAGACTAGGAGGCGGAGATTTCTCGAGTGTAACGTGTCATTGAGCACTTCAGAAATCCTGTACATCCCGGCATTTACAAACTATAGTGCGTGTTAGAATATTGAAAGATTCACTCGTTCAGTGATGGAAGCTCACCTTATGTGTGATCTCCGCACAGGCGTCCTTCATCATCTCTGCCATAAAATCTGCCTCTTCAGAATCCATCACTTGACCAAAAACCTTTGAAGTTATTTTATCCAGGTATTCATTTGCTCTGTCACGCGTGGTGTCCCGTCGTAGAGCTTCACCAAGCTGTTTCATCGTGAATCGTAGCTCGATGGAGGTGGCGGCTAGCTTCCAGGGGCTTAGAAGAGTTGAAAGCATTTGCCAACCCAGTGTAGGTTCAAGATAACCTGCGTGTCGTATTGAGCACAGTCAAAGAGTGACATATGAAACAACATACCTTGCTGGCCCTCGTTGAACATCAATCTCAAGGCATTGACCAAGGGTTCATGGAAGTCGTCAGGCACATCACTATTGGTCAGCATCTGCTCGAATGCAGTATGGACCGTATCGAGGTCTCGGTACACTCCTAATCGAAACACGCTTGTCGAACAAAGAGACTCGCGAAAGGCACGAGATGCGAGGCGCAATTGATCGGAGAGATTGAGATTTTGCTCTACGAGAACCAATGCGGGGATGTTCTGAACTAGATGGGAAAAGTATGGGTCCCGGTAGACATCTCGGCGACGCGTGTGAAGGCCGTGGACCTCGAAGAAATCGACTGGAGGGTAGCCATCGCCACAGATGTCCTTCAGGAGCAAGTGAGCACAGAGATCGATTACAGCCCCCAGCAGCACTTCCAATGAGGAACCCTGCTGAGACGACGAAGCGAATGCTGCGGCTTGCCAGGTAGGATATACGAGACCTTGTAGAATGGTTGTGGTTGCCAGAGCGCCATAGATACTGAGGTGCAGCAGAACAACTGTCACTACATCCCATGCTTCTGAAGACAGGGCTTCGACTTCATTACGGCCTGAGCCTAAAAACCAGGCTAAGATGTGGCTATCTGAACCGGCTGGTATGTGTTGATCGACATGAGTAAGAAATGACGCATATCGTAGGGCGCATATTCGCCGTCCGGGCAAGTCATTAATCATTGAGGGTATCTGTCGGAGGCTGGCGATGGTATTGTCCCACACCTTCCAAGCCCAGTCGGGAGCGCTGCGGTATTTGTACCAAAGAGTGTTTGCGAGCATTGACGGAGCGTCAGGGCTTGGGTCTGTCGCGAGTAGCAGAATTTCTGGGAGAGCTGGCGGGACTACACACGACTGGTCACTCGCAGGGTGTAAGGCCTGTATACGGTTAGCGTCATCACAATACTGTAGTCGATATATGGAAACATACATGAGTGAACACCGTATAGTCGGAGATGACCTGGTCACGAGCAGCAGGATCAAGGTGTCGATTCCCGTCCAATTCAATTATCAGGATGAAAAGAGCGCGACTTTGAACGCCGCGGTTCTTCCAAACGCAGTGCGCTGAGTAGAGGGATGTTACGATCTCTTTCATGACATTCAAACCAGCCCAGACCTCTGTATGCTGTCGGAGAGTCTGCATCACTGCGGTGAGTAAGTCACTCGATAGCGTATGCACCAGCGAAAACAATGTGAGCTGTTCATTTTTGTTAGTATGAGCTGCACTAACAACAATAATTCAGACTCACGTCCAAGATTGATTCGTAGCATTTACAGTATGCCATGAGTTCCGTGACGACACAATACGCACGAAGAGCAGAACTTAGTACGCTGGTGTCCGAATCAGGTCCTATACTGTGGAATATCCAAATCAGCGCGATAAAAAATATTACTTGAAACTTACCTCGTCACAGCCTTCTTCACAATCGGGATGAGCCAGTCATTCAAAACCCTGATATGTGTGTATCGTGTGGCAGACAACAGTTTGCTGGTGTGGGAGCACAAACCGTTCGTCACCATCTCCATCGGAAGGGGCTCGCCTGGCGAAAAATTGAGCGCTTGAGCCGCATACTATCAGCAGAAAACGCACCACCAAAGAGCTCTGGAAGGAGTGCACGAATTTCCTTCCGAATGTCACGTTCAGCCAAGTCTTCCGGCGTCTCGCGAACCCGCAAGCCATATAACGTTACTTTGCGTTGAGCAATCAAAGAAGACGATGAGCTATGTAAAGGGATCCACTTGAGAAATTCTCTATGACGAGACCCAGGCTCCTACGAATGGTTAGATGCAAGTCTGACAGTGATGTGTTTAGTTAGCGTACCTCTGAAGTGGATAAACCTCTTTCACCGCGGGCAATCAAGCGTTGTATATACTTCGGGTAGGAGAACAATTCCCTCCTGACCAACTGACCATAGAGGAGAGCAATACTGGCAAAACCTCCAGCACCAGTACAGATTTCGTTCGAATCTAGCCAATCAAACAGCTGGTCCTGTATGAGGTCGTCTGGCGATTCCCTATCCCGGCGTACGGCGCGTTCCTCAGCCCGGTCCCGCCAGAACCTAAGGAGAGTAGCGGCAGCGTAAGGGCGATGGTCACCAAACTGCAAGGGAGTCACGCTCCAAGTCAGAAGAATGTCAAGTTTCTTCGTGAATGCGGCAACATCCTCAGAGAGCTCGTCGAAAAAAGATATGGCCTCTATATCCGAACTCCCACAAAATGAATTGAGGAGCTGATTTATTGACGATGAGCGGGAGGACCGAAACATAAAGCCTTCGCTTACCTTGATATCCGCCAATGCGGAAGATAGCGAGCCACGAACACGAGGAGGGAGATCCCTAAAGAGCATAGCCTCGTTTCGCTTCTTGACGTCGTCAAAATGAGATAGGAACGTTTGACGAAGGGCTTTGGTGGTCTGCTCCGAGTAGATATCCTTATTACCCGAGGCGAAGAAATCCGATAGAATGTTTTGCAAAAGGTCTGCATGTTGTATCCACATCTTTGGACTCACAAATGCATCCGGAGCGGCAAGCAGTGTCCTCTACGTAGTTCGTGTCAATGAAAGATGTCCCTTGCGTTGCGTAAGAGTATTTACCGAAATGAGTGCTTTGAGTAGACTAGCCAAAGTAACCAAGTATTCCTTAGCCAGCGTTGTATATATCTGAAACACAGTTAAACCCGGAGAACAGAGAGTACTATTGACACCAACCTCAGACAACCTGGTCAGACACGCTTCCACCAGTGGGTGGGTCAGAGCACGACAGACAAGCATACCATCGAGGTACTCGTCCACTAATCTAGCAATGAAGCTGAGTTGTGCAAGATTGCAAGTGGCAACTTGTTGAACAAGCCAAGCGAGGAAAGTTCGATTGTCTACTAAGCCCTCGGAGTAGAATGATCGAAGCAATTTGAGGCTGTATTGACAGATGTATCACTGTTCATCGATTAAAGAGTTCGATTTCGACTGACCTGTATTTGAAGCGTGACAACCATCGCTCCCGCGATTCCTGCTCTGCAAGAACTCCTTTGAAGGTGACCTTGATGTTCAGTCCAGGACGAGGTGCCATGGGAAGAGAGATTTCCGAAAGCTGTTTCCGTAAGTAGCTAGTGACGACGTTTGCCCACTCAACACTGTACTGTGTAGGATTATATTGGGGTTTATTCCTAAGGCCCGCCTAGAAAACCATCGTTAATTTGGAATGCGAGGAAGCATAAAGGACATACCGTCTCGTTGGCCCCGAAGACGCGGAGAAACCATACAGCGCGTGGTATCTCAACGTTGTGGGTGTGAAGAAGATCCAACAGGTCATGGCCTTTGGCACCATGAGGAACACTTTTCCCTAGCTTGTGTAAAGGAACACTTGGGTCGGATAAGTCGTGGAACCATTGTTGTCTTTTGGAATCGTTCAAAGTAACCCTGGACGGTAACTTGAAAGAAGATGTCCTGAAGAATGGTATATCTAAGTCGCATTGATAAATAACGAAGATGGCACTTACGGTACTGGAGGAACATTGGTTGATCTCCGAGTAAAGATTTGGTTCATCAACTCCTCCAACTCTGTCAGGGTATCCTCCCCCACTAACCGACTGTTCACAGTCTCCTGAGCACTATATGTCTCTATCTATATTGTATCGAGTTGTGAGTTATAGGCAGAGCATAATGGCGGAACGCTACATACTGGTACTGAATAGCCTTGGGCTATTCCATTCTTTACGTTCGCTTCAGTCAAGATTTCCTCCTCCTGGTCCGGACGCGGAGGAAAGAATCCGACATATCCTGTCTCGTTTCAACAACCGCGAATTGCTGAAGCCGCGATCAACTCACCTAGATCCGCTGAGTTGTGTGCCTTTGGTAGCCACTCAGGCGGACGACATTCGTACACCGGGAGAGGCCCCTTCTCTCCCCGTGCCATCCGATGTCTTTATGCTGGTCGATGTATCCGGTAGTTGTAACAAGTGCATGAGCTGATCATAGTCGCCTCCAGGCAGTCAACCGTGCGAGTGTGAAAGTATCGCCGCGGCCCAGGTGGCGTGGCGCAGCCTGCCGTCACACGTGAGACCGACACCCTTTCCAAAATAGGGTCGCGGCGGGATCGTATTGGCGAAGCGCCTCGAGCACGAGCAGGCGCTTAGGCTCCTTGTACTACAACCACGACGGCTTGTCTGGATTGCACATGGTTCTTTCTGCTTTGACATGATGATGCGCCAATCTGTCGCCAGACAGTCACACCTTCCACCACAGGCCGTCAATCCTGCCTCTGTAGCGAAGCTACTCGAAAAGAAGAAAGAGTTTGAAGCAGTTCAGGCCTTGGAGAAAGCTAGCGCGAAGTTTCTGAAGAGGATCGAGGAACTTGGAGATGATTTCAACGTGATGGCGGACGCTGGAACAGGTGAGCTGGTCTACTGCACGCGTCACTATGATGATAACAACGCGTGGTTCAGTGTGTGGACAGGTCCTAGAGCAGTGGCCCAACATGTTCAGGATTTTGGGTTTATTTTGTGAGTATGGCAACTATGTTGCGTCTTCTTCTTATCGAGATTGGTTACAGTATCCTCTCGTGAATCAACTGCGGAAACAGACGAAAACATGGACACTCCAGCGTCAGGCGAGCGGCTTGTACGTGTACCCATCGACCGACTGCACTCGGGCGAGTGATAAATACTATGAGACCCCGAGGATAGCAACACTACAAAGGTGTATGTAACCATATAAATTACATCATGTCTTGACCGCTGCATGTTTCTTCTGCTCTTTCAACGCGGCAATACGCTGTGAATGTCGACGTCAATCAGTGCATCTCACGCATGCTACACACCACGAACCTGCTTCCTTTCCTCTTTCCTCCGGGCCATCTCGGCAGCCTTCTCTTCTTTCGATATCGACGCATGATGTAGCACAGGAGCTGGTGACGAAACTCTGCTTTGGGTTGGTGTGCTGTCCGAAGGCGTTGAAGCACGGATCGTTGACGCCACTGAGGGTTTCCTCGCCGGCGAGATCGCTCCCCAATCATCGTGGTTTGCTGCTATAGCAAGCTACCGTCAGAATGAACTTGTGAGAACAAATTGTGTGGTTGCCTCACAAGAATGGGGTAGTGACGACGTAGTGGGTCTAGTTGAGGGGCTGTGAAAGCCCAAACCCACACCCGCTGACGGCACAGGTGACGGCGCGCTCTCAAACGCGCCTACAGGAATAGCGGTCAGCTCTCTAGAAGCCATATGATTAACGCAAAGACCTTACTCCAATCGTCCTGGTCAGCATTCACGTCCATCAAATCATCGTTTCCCCAAGGATTGTGGTGCATAGCTTCTTCTTCAGCTTCCGCCTCAGCCGCGGCTTCTTCTGCCCATTCGGCTGGCATGTGCGATGCTACAACCACCTTACTACCCCCGAGCTGCATACCCTTCCCTTTGCTGGACGAACCTAGTGTCCTGGTAGACGGAAGCTTGTTGGGCGTCGACAAGGAAGCTGCGGTTGTCGGATGTGGTGAGGGTCTTATATTACTGCTCGAAGGTGCGCTGGTTGAAGGCGCAGAAACGGTTCGGTCGATGTCAATCGCAGCGGCTTGTGGAACTGCGTTCATGGTGCTCTGTAGATCTGCCGCGGCAAGCTGAAGAGAATATCAATATCGTAGGTTCATATATCAACGAAGGTTCAGACCTTCTTCCCCAGCGAGGAGATCGCCCATCCGGCCAACGCGCCTGCTGCACCCGCTGCAGAATTAACAAGAGTAGTAGTACCACCAGGCGAGGCGACATTTTGAAGAGCACCGATAGTGAAGGGTTCACCATCTTGTTCGGCCGTTTCGGGCTATACACCGCGCAAGATCAGTATCGCGTCTTCGAGAAGTCACAGGCTCTCATACCATGGTGGCTGCATGGTCTTCCAATCTCTTGACGAACAGCTGCATTGCTTTGAACGCTTGATCACGTACGAGCCTGCCATAATCATCAACCTCCTGCGAGACTCAGCCGAGAAAACACCTCACTTCTCCTTGTCCACCAGCGCGAAAGCCATGTTGGGAATAACACGAGTCGCTAGTTCTTCCACCTCAAAACAATCTATCGTGGCCATTAAAGCCATCAAACCCGCCACTCGACAGTGGACAAATGTATCTTTCAACGCTCTAGTGAAAGCTGGAACGAGGACCTTCTTCTTTGTATGATACCCTAGTGTCGGACCTAATCGCCCAAGAAGAATGCAAGTATTAGTTCGGATAGACGCTTCTGGATCGGCTTGCATCTTTGCCAGATGTCGCAGGAGGTCATTGTTGAGTATCCGTTCGTTGAACTATATCAAGGTGAGTCAACCGTCCCAATAGGTCAAAGGCTACATACTTTGTCTGATATTAGAATAATGGCCTTGACAGTTGCCTCACGGATAACGGGGACAGTATCTGAAAAGCCTGTTTGCTGTGAACAATCTTCATGATTACAGGTGTCTAATACAGATGTCATGATTCCTACCAAGTTCGGCCATATCTTATCCACAACCGTCTTCTTATCGAGCTTGTCAGCGTATTCCGGCAAGTGGTCGAGGAGAGCCATCCGAGTTCCTCGATCTGGGCTGGTGTACAGTTTAGTCAGATGTACGAGGATAACTGAGCCGTAGTCTTGCGATGGTACATTCTTGCCCAGCTGCAGTACCAAAGGCAGCAGTTGAGCAGCATTTGCTCCGCCGAACTCTAAAGCCGATGCAAGCGATGGTAAAACACGGTATGACGCAAATTCTGGCGGCAAAGACGATGCTGACTCTTTGAGAAGCCTGCAGATCAAGGGGGCAAGGTTAGTTGTGCACAGAAGTCACGGGGAGGAATTCATACTTCAACAAGTTGTTCTTTTCGGCTTCACTGGCAATAGCGAAATTGTCAAGGCCGGCACAGACTTTCACTAAGCGGTTTTCGGAGAAAAATCCAGAGCCCTCTCCTGCCGTCTCTGCCATGCCTATGTCGAGGAAATGTTTCGGAGTCAAACGTGCCTTGGGATTAGGATTCAACAATCGCTTGAACGATGGGAAGAGCGTCGACGGAATAGATCCTCTGGACGAAGCGGCAGGTGGTGGATGTGGTGGTAGTGCTGTTGAAGGGAGAGTATCTGTACGGTTGAAGGTGAAATGTATCAATAGGCCAAGGCCATAGGCATCTGCTACAGCAGGGTTATTCCTGCTCTGGATCCTGAGTAACTGAGTAGGTATGTGGTACACATCTCACTCACTCTTTCAACACGGACCAGCCGCCTTTCTTCACCTCTGGAGACGCATGCTTGTTGGCATCTGGAGCCAAACCCCCCATAGTCTGAAGAGGAAATTAATTCATTCACGATAATGCAATATTTACAGCTACGTACATAGATCACCGCGGCATCATCATTGGGATTGCTCAGAACTTCAAACCCGCCTAACTTCCATTCTCCTGAGGGTGAAATAAACACCGAATTGATACATATGTTGCCATGTGTTGATGTACACGACTCGTTCACAAAAGACAATGCTATCTGCACATCCAGGACTGTACATCACTATGGCATTCATTTCAACGTTGAGTGTGCTCACTGAGATACGATGTAGACCCCATATTATCCAATCTTCTCTCTCTCCTGCACTCTTTGAGTCTGGCTCCTGTAGAGCAGCACAGAGCGGCCGGACGCGCTCTGTCATGATGTGCACGGTCGTATCCGTTTCCACCGCGTCGAGAAATTTGAGGACATCTGGGTGTCTGATAATTCGCAGCTTCCTCATCGCGTTCTTGGCCAGCGGAAGCAAATTGCGTTTAGCGGGCGTGTTGGCATTAAATTCGAACACTGACACGGGGCTCCCGTCATCCTGTGCATTAACAGCGTGTCGCTGAGCAAACGCGGACGGTCAAGATGATATTGTCGTACCCGTCGCGTGCCTTCGTATAACGACCATATTGATCTCCCGTTGTATGCAATGTTCTCCGTCCCGAGAGAGAACGGTAAGTTCAGGCCGGACTTCTGCACCAGAGAGGAGACCGCAGCAGAACCAAGAGTGCGAAGATAATCCATTGGCGCGCGGCAATATCTGAAGGAAATTTATGGAAGTGAAGCGAAGCGTACCTACTCCGACGGAGAGGAGAGGGAGAACAACCGTATAGCTGTGCGAGCAGCACAACAGCTCGAAGTTGCACGTCACACTAGTATGTACTGAGAAGATCAAGCGCCCTGAACATGTTCAATCGCAATTTTCGAGCGCGGCGATATTTCCTGATCGCTGATGAACACCATCTCATCAACTCAGGATAAACCGAGTCGGATATTCACGTTATTCTTAATTGTAGGTTCATAGGACGCGACAGTGCACAGGGGTGAACGTCGAGCACTGTAGCACTCGACAGGGATCTGCAACATGAGTGCGGCGGGGTAGGTTATAGCACACTCTTCTATCCAGTGATCATGTCTGCTTGAACTTTGAATAGGTACTGGCCCATTAGCTCCTAGGGATAAAGGAGTCTTCAAAGGAGGGCACCACTGGCAAGCAGACCATTCATACCGATGGCTAGGTTTCGCCCGCTCATGGAGTCGCCTTGACGATTGATCTCTACGATGACTCTGAGTATCTTCAAGGTCTGCCAGGAGAGGAGTGCTATATCGAGTGAGTCAAGTCTGTATAACATTGACTGGAGCTACTGTAATGATTGAAACTTCTAGTCATTCTCTTGGAGAAGGTCTTCTTGCACGGCTCTCACGGTCTTTACCGAACTTCGTTGGATTTCTGTCAACGGTTTCGAGCGTATCATACAAACTTGTCCGCTCGAGAATTTTCCTTACATCAAGATGCGCTGAGCTTTGAAGAGAAGAACTCATGCGACACATATATTCTGACTACGCGTATCGCAGCATTGTCGTGCGCCCGCACATCTACAACCCGGTAAGCTTTCTCTATTTTGTCTCCGAGTTTAACACTCATGATCAGAAAGATACTATCAGAACTGCAGGCAGCGGAACCGGTAATATATTCTGCTTCCACGTCGAGAGTCACTTATATACTTTCAGAGATGACGGTGATAACATCTCACTAGGACCGAAATTCAAGAGAGCGAGGGTGATGTCAATATGAAGCTGTTTGCTTTTACGCACGCATCTCACAATTGTCGTACGAACAAGACTGCACCTTGGATGGTGCCAGTCGGTGAGCGTTTACTTCACTATCCGGTACTAACTACGGCTGAAATATTTTCAGTTCTGCGCAGGCTCAGACTGTGGCCATGTAACGATAAATTGTCTGGTGGCCAAAATGCAAATCGCAACACTCAAAGACAGATCCCGTCGGCAGAATTGGGGTTTACAGCCTTCTCCGAAATGTGATGAGATGTGTCCAACGTAGAAGCATTACGCAAGTAAGCCTAATACACTGCTGTGACAATGCGATAATACAGGATTGTGGTTTTTCTAAGCTTGGACCAGCGGAATCATCTATGGCCGCGTCTCGCATAGCTGTGTGCTATAAAGTTTGCATGCCCTGCCTTGTCATACCACCGTATTCTATCGTCCTTCCACCCATCAGTGCATTTACTCCCTGACATCCCCCATCGTTCACTAGTCTTGAAATTCAGTCCTCATGGTGGATCGGGATATTACCCCGGAGCCTGTAGGCAACCCTCACCCTGAAGATGTGTTCGATACCCCAGCTGTGTCGAGGTCTGGCCACTCTCTTGAATACCAAACCGCGCGGCTTGAAGACAGGCGATACGCTGTCGCGCAAAGCATGGTAGGCCAGGTGAAAGAAATTCCTGTATCCTTGTATCTGGGGGCCGTGCTACCACCAGTCAGCAAGTCTCGAGTTAAACGGGTTTTGTCTTCACTGGGGACAGGTGCGGAGCCAGTCCTCATCGGCGGCAAGTGGATCGGTTTCAAAAATCAACCTCGTTGTTCCACTTTCTCTGAGGAAGCCATCTTCGCGAATCTGGTGGCGATCATCAACGCGATAGCCGCTGCCGGTCGAGGTCGTGGTCTGGTGCACTATGAAAGCAATCCCAATTGCCAACCAGATTACACGTCCAGGAACTGCAGTTCTCGACCGGATGGTTGGTTCATTCTCAATGGCTGTGCCCCTTTCTGGATCTTCCTGGTATGCTTCGCTGAGTTCAAGAAGTCGGATAGTGAAGCTGCTGAACAAGATGTGAGTCTCCTCTTGGGATATGCAGCACAATAAATATTAATTATCGCACAACAGAATATCCTCAAGATACTATGGAGTTTTCAGCAAAGTATGTCTGATGACCCTCGACGGCGGTTTTCGTTTGGCTTCACAATAGAGAACACTACTATGAAGTTATGGTACACAGATCGCTCCCGCTCTCTGTGTACTGAGAAGTTCGACTTCACGACCGTAAGCCATAATATATTCTCCCTGACGTTCACTCACTTTGTAAAACACAGGAACTTGCATTGGTAGTGCATTTCTTCTTAGGTGTCATAGACGCCAAAGAGCATGAACTTGGATGGGATACGACTATGACTCTCCTCCCTCCCGATGTCGATTCTGGCATTCAGTACGACATTGTTGTGCGGTCCGAGAAAGGAAATCCACTGGTATTCCGCACCCTAGAACTTATCTCGGACGCCAATACAGACTCTTTACTGGCTCGTGGCACTCGCGTTTGGAAGGCTATCCGTGTGGTTCGAGGAGTTCCAACTGGTGATCCTGTCGTGCTCAAAGACTGCTGGATTGACGAGGACCGCTCTCGGGAAGGCGAAATTCTTCGGCAGCTCGAGACTGTTGGTGATGTCAATCTTTTCAAAGACCTCTTCTTAGATGTCGTCTATTACGGGGACGTTTTCATCAAAGTGGGCAACAAACTTGTGCTCGATAACACGCGGTCATTGTTGCTGCGCGATTGCTCTATTCCGGAAGATCTTCCTGTTGTCGACATATTTCCGAAATCAACCTCAGACAAGAAGACGATTTCCATTCCAACTACTGGATCAATCCATCTCTATGCAAGAGACATATCCGGGAACCTGGAGCCCTTCATCGATCGCGTGAAGACACATCATAGATCGGTATTCCGCCAGGTTTGTAAGCCGTTGTACGAAGTAACATCGTTGGGTACCGCCCTCAATGCATTAGCAGTGGCTTGTCGAGGTGAGTAGTATGTCATCGTCCATGTGGCTCTGTTCTCTGACAGTCCCTACAGCGCTATTGTATATGCATGAAGCAGGGTGGGTTCATCGGGACGTGAACATAGGTAACATTCTCCTTGACACAACAGGAAAAGTCAAGGTGAGGTTGGCAGATCTCGAATATGCCAAACGAATTGATGATTTCCACGAGGGTCATCCAATACGCACAGTACGCCGCCGAAGCAACTTTGAGAAACGCTAATAGTCACGTTTGCGTTTCAGGCCTTTGCAGAGTTTACACCAGTGGAAGTCGATGCAGGGAGATACCTTTTCTGCACATCCGTATCCGCGAAGGACGATCCATCGCCGTCTCAGGTGGAGGATTCCGAACGCCTTGGAAAAATGGCTGCTGAAAGGGCACTGGATTCCATTGCGCAATACGAGGCGTCCAAGTCTACATCTGGCCCTGAATGTTCAACAGTCAGCATTCCTACATCCACCGACTCGGACACCAACTCGAAGACTAGTGAAAGTTCGCAGATGACGGTCAGACAGCCTTCATTTCGGTACAACAAAATCCATGATGTCGAATCAGTCTGGTGGGGAGCAACCTACATCATCACAAGAACTGATCTCGTATCATTTGACGAGAGCAACGAGGTTGCCATTCAGAAGTTTGCGAAAAGTTTGTTCTTCGACAGGGCAAGCAGGCACTATGTTTTCATTGGAGGTATAGACGAAGATGTCCTACTCCTTTTCCCTCAACCGGTGCAAGCTTTCGCGCGTGCGCTGGAGAAGACGAGAATGGCACTCGTTCAGCTCTACCACCAGGCAGAGCAGGATCTTGACCTCTTCCCAAGCGCGGCCGCTACTACCGTTCTCTACATGCTTCTGCAAAATCTATCCACCCATGGTTGTCATATACAACAAGATGAAATCCGTCGCAGCAACTCTCGGAGGCTAACGGTGACCGGGAAAAGGTCAAGGTCGGCAGACGAAGAGCCCGAAGGTCCCAGAACTCGTACACGTAGAGACAGGTCGTGAGATCGATACAGTACATATCCGGGTTGGCCATGTTATTCGATTTTGATCAGAATTACTTATCGCTAGAGTAGCAAATATCGCACTGCTTACATCAATGATAGGACCTTCTCGCGGTCTCAAATGTGTGAACCAGCGTATAAACACGTCGGTAGCTGTCAGTGTAATGCGCGTGTCGGGAGGCGGGACGCACTGAGGACTCATGCATCATGCATCATGGACAAGCCTTGTGGCACGGCGACGGCGCGGCGCTGGGTAGAGTGATCCTCGGATTGTTTATTCAGCGGCAGGATTACTACTGATAAGATCGTACGGGTTATTATAGGGAGACATGAACTATAGCTATCTTCCCTCGTAGTCTTATGGTGACTATCAACGCCGAAAATTACGTAACGATGGGCCAGCCATTTGTCTGCTCTTATCTCTCGCACTTTTCGTCTTCAGCCTAGTCTGAGATCGTGTCTGGGGACGAGGAGGTCCGCCGTTCGATGATAGTGTGGAGGAGATCTTCGTTTTCTTTCGAGAACGAGTGACGGCACGAATGGTCTCCACTTCTTCAGGATCGTCTATATTGTCTGACTCGCTCCAGGTCCGTTTGCTCGCACTATGTAGGTTTGACTCTGTAGCTCCTTGGTTCTTATCCGCTGGTACTTTGGCAGGATTCTGCTCCGAAGTAGGAGGGAGCGGCAGGTCTGCCATGGTGTCAGCGACTTTGAGGAGGTCACGTTTGAATATATCGTGTAGGCCATCCGCAACACGATGAGTGATTGACGGAATATCTTTCTCTATCCGCTTGTAATGTTCCACGAGAATTGCTCTCCAAAGCCGTATCATGCCCGCTGCCGTCCGAAGTGAAGGACGCAGGCTGGACAACGCGCACTCCAGTGTATCCCCGTCGCGTACAGCAAATCTCCTATCCAGAGCATCATAGAAGAGCCTGTTGGTCCACTGTCGTAGATTTGCAGCCCGACGTGCATCAGCCTCCGAGCCTGCCGCTTCTGTGGCCGCTAGGTCTCTTTTGCATAAGAAGTATATCGCCATCCACCACAGCGATTCCATGTCATGGAGTGGATTGTACCGGAAGGGATAGTTCGGCCTGTCTGGAGGCCGTTCTTTGTGTGGAATCGATGCAAGAAGTTCTTGAAGACCGATACCGTTGTTTAAGACAGCTTCAGTGATCTTTTGACTCAGCGCAGCATCTGGTTCTGGACTTGGAGATAAATATGGTGGGGGGGGCCTGAAGATATAGCCTCCGACGTGAATTTCGATGGCCATAAAGTTGTAGGTGCCCTGTTCGATGAATTAGCGCATTTATAAAAGAGGTAAATCATGTGATACAGACCACTCGCGAATGTCCTACATTTTCGTCATCCATTCTTCTTGCGAATTCTAGATCAACAAGTTTCGCTCGACCCGCACTGTCAAGTAGGATGTTCCCTGCACTGATGTCGCGATGCACCCAGCCGGACTCATGCAAAATCTTCAAAGCTAGAATCAGAGAATCAGCGTCAATCTATACAAGTGTGGAGGACCTCTCGTACCATCACAGATCTGAGCCAAGTAACGAAATACGTCTGAAAGGGTGACGTCGTCCTCAATGCGTTTGCATACTTCTCGGAACACGGCTCTGTAGTGGACTTTTCTGCGGCCCGAGAAAATCTTGGACGAGTCGTCGACAGTGCCAGACTCAGACATATGTATCGGAGGAATCCACGTCCGATCGAGTTTGCTGGAGCCTTCGATGTCTGTGAATACATCACCGTGGTGAAGGATAGTCAGAAACCCCGCAGAGAATGCTTGCTGAGATGCCTCCGATTCGGATGCTCTCTTCTGGACATCCTCCCAAACAACACCCTCTCGGTCGCGGACAGCACTGACCCACGAATCTTTTAATACTACGGGTTCCCCGCATTCCTCGCCGTTTCGTATCTCGACGGCCTTCCAAACCTTGGTACCTCTGCCGCGCAACGACCGCGCATCGACGGTGGTTAATGATTGCAGGGTGCGATATACAGTATTGCAGCCGTTCCCGTCGCGTACGATGATGTCATACCGCAAAGGCTCCGCATTCTGGTCGACAATCGTGACGGAGGGATCCCATCCTAATTGATGAGGTTTCGCGTAGAAGAAAGACAGAAACACCTTGACGACATTGAAATGATCCTAAAAGATAGTTTAGCAAAACCGAGGAACAAGTTCTGAGCTACTTACGGTGATGAAGTTGAAAGGCTCCGCTACAACGATATGCGACCGGTCGCAATACCAGAGTCTCAAGTCGGTATCTTCGAGCGACATGCCGAGCATAAACCGCCTTCGTGCATCGTTCGCCATACACACACACATGCTATTAGTGATCTTCCCCGTATTCTGAACAAGATTATCAGAGACACGGATGGAGTTATGAGTTTGTTACGCACTAGTTCAGCGTTGGCCGGCGTATACACCTTTCTGTATTCTACGCAGGCTGCGACATCCACCCATCGCATAGGAGAGTCAGATCGCTCATTCGGCGAGAAATACGCGTCAGGAAACCAGTTCCCAGACAGTTGTCGCGGTTGTAGCATCACAAGGGGAGCTGGATTGGTTTTGAACCCGAACGATGGTGTAACCCCTGGAAGAACACTCTTCGCCGCATCCAGAATATAGTCCCCGATGCGATGGAAGTTTCTGTATGCCGCACTGTCGTCACAGTGCTCTACAGATGGATCTTTGGCAAAACCCCTCCAACGACCTCGTTGTGTTATAGGCTTCCAAGGCGATTTCTTCTTGCCTGTACGCTGGAGCTTCGACAGGACTTTCGAAACATCAGCTTCAGAGACCGGTTGGGGGAGCAAATGCGCGAGAAAGAACGCAGTAGGCACCGTGACGACTGTGCCCAATGGTGTGTCCAAGCGTGGATGCTTTCTTTCAAACGGTGAGTAAGAACTGCCTGAAACCATGTGGATGCCAGCACTAGTAGAGAAAGGAGACGTGTTTGTGATGGAGGTGCGTAGATGCTGAGGGCCATAGCGAATACTCTAATGGCCGCACTCTCACTCGCGCACCGCGCCTCACGCGTACAACGGCCACTACACTCGCGGAGCTGGAATTGCGCGCTTCCGGATGTTGCTGATTGCACTCCAGTGCGTGGTTGATTTCCCTTCCTCCCCTTGTTATGTGACTGCTTTTAATCACAAATCTGCAGGAGAGTGATCCTGCACTAGGTCATGAACTGACTAACATCACGATACGTCTTGCCTTTGCCACATTTGCCAGACGTCTCCTTAGAGCTCCCGACGTCAAACCTCAGATACAAGGCGAGTTTGCAGTAAAGAATACTGATGTTTCGTCAACACTTAAGGTCATACCGCTGTCTCACTCTATCTTCCTCACGAAATCTCTCCCAGAAGATTTCCCCAATAACTCGCCCTCAACTTGTACCGGACGGTGAACCTTCTTATATCGAGCGTGAGTTCTATATGTTCGGTATAACTTGGAACGTTCATGAAGTCTGTGTACCCTTAGACACTCCCTCAGAGAGGGAGATCTTGCAACGCGATTATATATCCCCAGGTCATGAAGTTCCAGAGGAATATCTGACTGGCGTTAACATTCCCGCTCTTGCGCGTGCAGCGTCTCATGCGTTGTCCACAGATGAGGTTCCTTTGATAGGATGCGAGAATAAGGGCGGGTTTAACACCATTTTCCTGATGGAATTCCCTTCGGCTGGGAGGAAGCTAATAGCGCGTATTCCTATGAGAGAAGTGCAAGACATATCTAGGATCGAGGCAATTGTTGCTACAATGTCCTTCGCCCGCTATATCCGGGGCATACCAACACCCAGAGTATTCGCCTGGAACTCGACCAAGGAGAACCCTGTTGGGACCCCATACATTATACAGGAATATGTAGGAGATGTGGTCGAGGTGGATCGTGTATGGGGGAAAGCGACGGATGGCGGAAGATCACGAATTCTCGACGAATTGGCACGGTGGCACGCCGCCTTCCTCTCCCCGCTTCCAGCTTCACTCCAAGGCGCAGGAGATCTCAGTTTTGCGCCTGATCTCCCATGGGACGCCGACCTCTCTGATCCCGGGATCTATATCATTAAGCCTCTCCGGCTACTGTTTCAACGCCTTGGCATGCCCCCGCGATCTTTCCAGGCTTCGTCAACGTCCCTGTCTGCTCTGTGGCACGAGCTTTGGTCTTATCACCGCGGAATATGTCTACCTGTTTCTGGGTATTCCGTAGATCACGAAGAACTGGACCTCGAAGAGGATGACCTATGCGACGTAATCACCTTAAGAACAGTGGCCGAACAAGTACCTGTTTACTATACGAAGGCCGCCAGACTAACAGCTCAACATCCCCGCTACGTGCAATCCTGTCTATGGCACTCCGACTATGCGTATCGCAATATCCTCATGGACCCACAGACCTTTGAGGTAAAAGCCTTCATCGATTGGGACGATGTACACATCATGCCCTTCGTCATCAGCTTGAATTTTCCTCAGAATATCATGTGGTTCTCGACGTTGGGCCTGCCCGACGACCACAGTTACTATCGCGAGGGGGACTTTCCGTGCTTGCCTCCGGACGAGTATGGCGAGATTGTAGGAGCTATAGACGTTAACGGAAATCTGACCGGAGTGGACGCCAACGGAAAGTCAAACGGTGTAGACGAGCGAGACGAAAGAATCCGCAACACAAGATACCGTGAGCGGTTCATCGCAACATTGGGCACCTACGATCGGCGTATTCTGGAAGATGATATGTGGACGATGCGAACGGAGATCCTCAAATCTCATCATCTTCTGATATATGGTGGTAGTGCCTGGTGGAGAAGAAGGCAGTGGATTGGAGAGCATTTGACTTGACAGGCCTGGGCATACCCGGGATACTGTCCAGTGTATCGAATTATATGTTCTAATGGTCCTAACGATACAATGCGTCTGCTCATAAAAGACGTGTCATGTCCTCTTTTTCTCATCTTTTTCCTCCAAGCGCGGGAGGACTGCCATCTCGTTCCTCCTCTCGTAGGGAAACACTGCGGATTGTGTTGTAAGAACGTAGTAGGCGTAGAGATGACTTTCACCGACGGTGTGTCCA
Organism: Phlebia tremellosa; assembly: GCA_011032875.1. NCBI lineage: Eukaryota > Fungi > Basidiomycota > Agaricomycetes > Polyporales > Meruliaceae > Phlebia > Phlebia tremellosa. The sequence goes on along the minus strand of JAAIFI010000010.1, from coordinate 172,682 downwards.
AGTAGGCACGCTTTTATAGTTTTGATATGGGTAATGAATGCATTTCTGACAGAAAATTGCGTGTAATGATTGAGAGAAAGCATTGCGAGGATGAACATGACTTGAACGACTAAGATGATAGGCCTAGATGACCAGACACGCTACACTAGAAACACACCATATAATGTCAGGCTGCGTATTACAGGACCAGCTGAATGCAGCCGATCAAGACCGGTATAACAACAATTCTTTATTTCACCTCCATCCCGAAGATAGCAATGTCCGGTTCAATTCGCAAAATAACGAGGCAGACGACCGGCGTCCGCTGCTGACGATGATGATGACCCCGGCACGACAGCAAAGCGCGAGCTGAGCATGTCTACAGGCGAAGGTTGCGATAGAGAGTGAACGAGGCCGACGAAGCGTAAAGTGGAAGGTACAATTGAGGGAGGGGATTTGAGGGATGCCATAAATTAGGAGCATCCAAGGGTACAGAATATAGACATGACAGATTTGTGTCGCCGTCGCTCTCGATTTAGGGCTTGTTTACAACCGGATGTCCACTTGAGCACTGACGCGAGTGCCGACATCGCGTCGGATTCATTGGCCGCAAATCATCCTAGCAGATTATGAAGAAACAGACAGGTGCAAGCGTCGGTGCTATGGCTGTTGCTCTTGCTGCTGCTGTCCTTGTTGACGCTGTTGATGCTCTTGTTGCAACTTCTCCTGCTGTTCGCGCAGTTTGGCATCTCGATGTTCTATGGCGCGAGCGACCCATCCTGGCATGTCGACTTCCCTCTTGCGATCATTGACTAAAAAGGGATGGTCCTGTAATGTGACTTAGAGAAACGTTCCTGCCGTGTATTGTAGGCACACGTACTAGTAATTGAGCGTAGGTCGCTCGCATCTCCGGTACCCGGTGTAAGCACCGTGCAACGAAATCCTTTGCATCGTCTGAATAACGATCCTCTGGCAATTCTGGAGGGTCTCCGTGAACGATTGCTGTGAGTTGCGCGAAGACATTCGCGTAGGTTTCTGGTGGGTATGGGTAGTGTCCCAGTGACATCTCGATTATGGACAAGCCTAAAGACCATACGTCGGAAGACACCGTATACGTCCCGAGGTTGTTCTGAGACTCGCCCTTTATGCGCTCCGGCTATAAACAGTAATAAGTGACATGAACAGCAGAAAAAAACTGAGGACGTACCGCCATGTAGCTTTGACATCCGATATTGGTCTTCGCTAACGACCGCTCGAGTTGACCCGACACGCCGAAATCACATAGCTTGACCTCTCCCTTCCTATTTACGAGTACGTTTGTAGGTTTCACATCTAAAAACAGTATTTAGACTGTCCCTTGTAGTCCTATAGAGATGAAGAAGTGCGTACCACGATGTATAATTTGCAAGTCGTCCTTGAGAAACTTCAAACCGCGGACCATGCTTCCGGTTATGCGGCCGAGGACGCCCTCCGGAATCCCATCTCCTTCGAGCTTGTCTAACGAGCCGGCATCCATGTACTCCATGCAGTAGTAGACACAACTTTTGCCGATGGTGAGTTACAACATTGAGATACTATTTTTAGATACTCACGACTCAATGAAAAAGGCACCATAAAAATCTACAATCTCTTGTGCCGCTGCTCGATGTAGGATATCTAGTTCCATGATGATTGCATTCAGCTTCGCTTTGTCAAGCTCTAGGCGTATTTCCTGCAAAGTATTCAGCAGAGGTAGCAGATAAGGCCGAGATACGCACCTTCATCGCCATGTATACCTTCGTAGGCTTATGAAGCACCTTCTTCACTGTGCCGTAATTACCCCGTCCAAGCTCCTCTTCAAGCTGTAGTTGTGTCATATTGATAGCGAAAGATGCCCCATTCGAAAAGTCTACGCCTTTTGCGTGGACAACTGCCTTTCCACTAAAATTCAAAGCACCTGAGGGATCCCTGTTGCATCGATGAGCTGAGTATGAGTGGCGGAGATTGTGGGACGTACACAATTTTTCCGAAATTTTCAAAAGGAGTGCCCCACGTCGCCTGAGGAGACCGACGAGGTAGGTCATCCATTTGCGGTCGCCCTTGACCAAGACCAGCACCACTTGTCCCTCCTCCTGGAGGAAGGTGAAGACCAAGCTCGCCTTCGAAATCCCGGATGCTGAGCTTGGGTGGTTCGCCCCTAGCTCGCCGCGCAGCAAGGCCGCCTAGCATTGTAGGTCGTGTCGGCGCTGGTGTCGAGACTGTTGAACGAAGTGTGGGGTGCATGGGTTTGTCTGAGAGTACGGCATTCCTAAATGCGTTTGTAGCGGCGTCGACAGAATTTGGTGTTTGGCTGCTGCGGGCTGCCATCTGATACGGATCTTAGTTTAGAGAGAATATAGATGATGAGATGTGTCTCAGGTCACGTACTGCTGCCATCTTGGCTTGCAATGAAGGTGGGATAGGCGTCGAGGCCATTGGCCTACGATTGGCGAGAAGTCCAGCCACGGTTCTTGTCGGTGCCGTGGAGTTGCGAGTACTTGGAGGGCGTGCAACCGCTGCATCTGGTGGCGAGGACGAGTCGGCCATGTCGTATGGATACCAGAAGGAAGGAGAGACGTGAAAGATGGGTGAGAGAGCGGGAGATGGGATGCACACGGGGAAGAAAGGAGATTCAGATTTTGAAGTCGATTAGAAACAAACGGGTTATCGTCGACCTATGACATCAAGCATATTCCGTCCATTCAAAGACCGGCATTGACCGAGTAACAAAATTGTTTTATCGATCATTGCCTTTTTGTTACCCGTCACCACACATGCTTGCCGTGGTAATAAAGCAGTAACAAAGCAGTCACAAAGCAGTAACAATACGGTAACAACACAATAAGAAAGGCAATTGAAGTGACACGCGTTCAGATCAGTGCAGCGCTAATTCCGATCCGTGTCATTTTCTGTTCTACCACCAACGCTCTCATCCCCAGGCAGCTGCAGCGTGTTCAAGCCCGCGCGGAACCTATAGACACTCACTGCGCATGCAACTGCCCTTCTCAATATCTCCTGTCCATCTCGGCATGTCCTTCTTCTCTCGACTTGCAACGTGCTAATGACACTGCAACTTTCACAGCTATCCCTGTTCTTCTCATCTTGCTCCGCGTAGCCTACACACAAACCAAGCGTATCGTCACAGGCCGCAGCCAGAGAATGAGCTATGTCGTTAAGTGGGGGCGCGAAAGGTGTGGTTCTCTCTCAATCTTGATTTTCTATATCGCCATATCCGTCTGCCACTCCTTGGGGTCAAATGATCACGCTGTCCATCGCCACTCCAATCCATCGCTACATCATTCTATGTTTTTCTTGACCGTCGACGCGTTTCTTATCGATCCTGCAGGTTATACTTTCCGCTTCCATCACCTGACACGAAACTCTCCGTAATACGTCAGCAATTGGCGGATTATACACAGCTTCCTGCAAACTCTTTCAAGCTCGTGCATGCAGGGGCTGTGATGAAAGACGATAATGCACCCTGTGAGTCGACTGGTTGTTTTCCTCACCCTGCTCCATTGCTGCCGTACCACTCCGTCTATCCCTTTCCGTTCACTTCATTTGCTCCTCGGATCACGCTTCACCGATGTTCTCCACCGCTTTTTCTTAGAGCCTTTCGGTCCGTTACCGAATCACACGGGCTTCCCTACCTTTCCCAAAGTCGAGCATTGCGCAAACGGCATCCATGCGGCAAAGCATTCGTTCGTGTTTTGATAGGAACAGCCCCACTAACATGTTGCACAGTATCCGCCTACGGAATCAAAGAGAAGTCGACCATTGCTATCGTTGGTGGAGGAGACAACAGCATATCTTCCAAGTCTGCACCAGAGCGCCGCACGGAAGAGAGTACCATATCTCAGATTCGGGGCGAACTCGATAAGGTCCGGGAGAAGCTGCAGCCTGATGTCGATGATTTTCTCTCTGCTTTGCATTCGACCACGACGTCGTCTGCCCCACCGCCGCAGCCGGCGGCCAAGCCAGCATCCAGTAGGACGGTTGGGAAACAAGCCGACCTCGCGCAGGAACATATGCGTTTGGGCGAGTTACTCCTACAGAGCCTGCTACGGCTCGACGCTATAATCGCAGAGGGCGAGTGGGAGGAAGCGAGGAAGGAGCGTAAGGGTGCCGTGCGAGAAGTCCAAGGCTTATTGGATAGGCTCGACGGTGGCTGGAAGTCAAGGACCAAGGCGTGAATGTGCTGTATCTATAGATGGGGCTCGTTGTTTATATACCCCGTCCCACTGTTTCTACGGGTATGTGGCTTAATAATTGTATCGGCTACACATAGTGAGCAACATATTTATCAAAATTTGTGGCGGCCAGACTGGCTACCCTACACAGAACGGACGAGGCTTCATGGTTGGCGGAACAGACAAGAGCAGATAGCCTTGCTTTGTCTCTATCATCACGAAAGTGACAGGAAGGAATACAGCTTGGATGCACGTTGTGTAGGTATATGATGATTGTTAAATTTTTGAGTCCGTCTGAAATATTCATACTCCCTATGAAAGTGGTAGGTACATGGATGTTTATACGAGGTACAACCAACCACGAGACATTAGCCGTGGAGTGCAACGGGCGCAAACAGTAACTATCTTGCAGCTGTGAGACTATGAGACCCTCAAAAAGGAACCGAACCGGTTCGATATGTCCGCAGACGCTTGAATACGCCCCAACTTCTATACTGTCACACAACACACCATCCTGAAGTTGATGGCAGTTGGACTAGACGTTTTGTACCTGTGACTCGAGCCAAGCCCAGAGTTCCTGTGCGACCTTCGGGTCATTCGTCTCTTTCTTGGCTTCGCCGACGCGAGCCCAAGGTATTAGATACTGATCAGGTGATAAAGTTTAGCATGCAGAACAATAGCACTATAACTGATACACTCACTTTACCACCAAGCTCAGCCGCTTCAGGCATCGTTCCGGCGTACAGTTGGGTCAATGCCCCCATCGGTGCAGGGTAGAGTAAGGGTGACTATGGCATGATGTTAGCAATTATAGATGATTGTACTGTTTGCAAGGACATACCGCCAAGCATTTCTCTGTCTTCGTGCTGTAACGCTGGAGATCTGTCTTGAGGTTTCCGGGATGTAGGGAGATTGATACAACACCCTGATCTGCATATCGTCTGTGCAATTCGTTTGAAAAGAGCACGTTTCCCTACCATCGCGAGTATCAGATATCAACCACAGGTGAGCGCGTGGTACGATACACGTACAAATTTGCTCTGGAAGTATAACTTTTGGCTGCCAAGCTTGAGCCTCTTGGGACCGTCCTTGAGGGTATCATAGTCGATATGGTTGGCGTACGCGTGCCCCATCGAAGACGTATTTATGACTCGCACTTTCCCTGATGGAGTTGACGATGCAGTAGAGAGAAGAAGCGGTATGAGTAGCTGTGTGAAGTAAAAATGTCCTGAAAGGGGTGCTTTAGCAAACGTGAACTCCAGCTGCGAGAAGAACGACCTACCAAGGACGTTCGTGCCGAATTGCAGGTCATAACCATCAGATGTCACATCTTCCACAGGTGGGAACATTACTCCTGCGCTGTTGAACAGGATATGCAACTGCTGTTCTTTTCTAGGAGTAAAACCCCTTGATCAGCGTTACGAACATGGTGCCCTATTCTGAACGTACGCCTGGAATTGCTCGGCAGCTTGCCGTACTGACTGCAAGTTAGCCAGGTCCAACCGCAACGCGTGGGCCTGCTTTCCAGTGTCTCGTTGAAGACCCTCAATAGCTTCTTCTAGCTTTTGTGGATTTCGGCCAGCGATGTAGACCTTCGCATTGTGGTTGAGAAGTGCCTACCGTAACTGCGATCAGTGATGCAAGCCAAAGTAATGAGCTGTAGTATTCCTCACTTTCGCAGTTTCTTTTCCGATACCCGTGTTACCACCAGTCACAATCGCAACCTGGCCAGTCAAATCGGGGATTTGGTCGACAGAGAATTTTGGCTTGGGAGGAAACATGTTAGTGAGCATGCCAGACATCTTGGGGGATTGTGAGTGAGAGTGATCAAGGAAGTGAGGAGGTGAAATGGTTCGAGAAATGCCAGCCAACCTGGAAACTTATATACATACGAAGAAACAAGCTGTCAGGAGTCACGACATAGCACTCTGACGATCCGGCTGAGACTACGCCAGCCATCGGCTTGTGACCCCTTGATCGCAGCGCTAGCAGCTTCCCGAAGGTTGATCCAAGTCGTCACGTCGGGATCGCATTGGCACAGAGGATACGCAGTCGCCCTGAATTAGTTCCGCAGAGAATTTGCCCGCTTGTGCTCGGTGAAATCGCAACTGCGAAAGGTGCAAGTTACGATGGATTGGACGAGGCCAACGTCCGGAAGCAAATCGTCTGCCGAGAGAGGAAAGACTCACGGTGAGCAGCCCGCGAAGCCCGTGCTTAGTGCAATTCGAACCCGCGACACTGCCACAAGTTCATATTCAGAGGAAGCGATCGCCTATCTTCCCGTCTCGTTTGTCGCTACTCTTCGTAGACTAACACAAGACGTCTGGCATCCGTGCTTTAGTCCCATGCGCGAACCCTTAGCAACGATTTCCCCTGTACTGATCTGTCAGGCATGCCATATATTGTCAGAACGATCGAATCCATGAAGATATGGACGTGTGTGCGGGGGGGTCACAGAATGATAACGTCCAGCATATCCACAGCAATCTTCGGGTATCGTTGCCATTAGATTACACGTATTGGTCGTCGCACATAGCTGCCACAGACCGTGTGTGGAACCAAGAAGACGTTCAGCTCAGATATCTTTGACCTGCGATTCGAGCCAGGCCCACAGGTCCTGCGCGGCCTGAGGATCGTTTGTCTCTTTCCTGGCTTCGCCGACACGGGCCCAGGGGATCATGTACTAATTGGGTAGGCAGAGTCATCGCCTCGAAAGCATGAACGCCGATATACTAGCTGGACTCACTTTACCGCCAAATTCAGCTGCTTCCGGCATCGTCCCAGCGTATAATTGAGTCAGCGCGCCCATGGGAGCAGGGTATAACAACACCGACTGCAAAACATGAGCACGCAGGCAAAATATACGGAAAGAAACATACGCTGAGACACTTCTCTAGTTTACTGCTATAACGCTGAAGGTCGGTTCTGAGGCTTCCTGGATGTAAGGATATCGATACAATGCCCTGGTCCGCGTATCTTCGATGCAACTCATTGGAGAAAAGGATGTTCCCCTACGATGCAATATCCTCGATTCTTCATCACAACGATGATTGATCCAAGACGTACAAATTTACTTTGGCCGTACAGCCTGAAGGCGCCGAGCTTGACCCTCTTGGGTCCGTCCTTGAGAGTCTCGTAATCGATGTGGTTGACAAAAGCATGCCCAAACGATGACGTGTTGACGACTCGTACTTTACCCGAAGGCGTCGATGAAGCGGTGGACAAAAGGGTAGGCAGGAGCAGTTGTGTCAGATAAAAATGACCTGTGAGACAAGTTAGCATGGGACACAAGAAACTATTCCGGAACAGGTGGGTTACCTAGCACATTGGTACCGAACTGTAAGTCATAGCCGTCCGTGGTCACATCACCGATAGGCGGAATCATAACCCCAGCGTTATTAAACAGAACGTGTAACTTGGACTCTCTCCTGCAGCAAAACGTCAGCAACACAAAGGCACGGCGGCATCGACACAAGCATACCTTCGGAATTCTTCTGCAGCGCGCTTGATTGACTGCAAATCGGCCAGATCAAGATGCAAAGTCAGAGCTTGTTTCCCAGTCTCACGCTGAAGATCTTCAGCAGCCTCTTCAACCTTTTGTGGTTTCCTGCCAGCGAGATAGACTTTCGCATTGTGCATGAGTAACGCCTGAAGCAATCATGAGACACCATTACGAACAGAACTTGATCGATTCACCTTCGCAGTTTCTTTACCGATACCAGTGTTCGCACCTGTGACCAACATGACTTGACCGGTCAAGTCAGGTATTTGATCGATTGACCAGGTTGGCTTGGGAGGAAACAAATTGCTGATTACACCAGACATCTTGAACAGCAAGAGATTTGCAGGGGGTATAGAGGAATGTGGGCTAGCTTGAAGGACTGGGACATGGTGCCCAATTTTATATACGGAGTGTTATGCCGAGCATCACACTCCCAGGCTAGAATCCCAGCCCGAAATGACGACTGGCATCTCACCACTGTGCCGGTATCCTAGCTGTAGTAGATTCGTAAGTCTTCGGCATGGACTTGCGATTGCGAGTCCCGACGAATTGACAGCACAACGCAGGCACAATGATGGAGGCGGCCGGAGCGTATTGAGTCGGTTAGTGTCTCGATATAAGAAAAGCTCCGCGAGCGCCGCCACCGGAAGATGGTACCATGGACATCGGCCCGGTGGCCACAGTCTTCGGCCGGCGAGTCGGACACCCTGTGAATCGTTCATCCCATTGGGATGCGTCTTAGATTTCTTGCTTACATGGCGGCGGACCGCGTAGTTCGAGGCCGTTGAGAGCAACCGATGCTTATATGCCTGTGCTTACATACACCTGTCATTGCAACTTCAGCCGTCTGTGTATAATTTACCACACCAACCTCCAAAGAATATAACTAAAGTATCAATCACCTAGTGATAGTCATACGCAGTGTAACCCTATCATGTCGCTACGCTCTGGGAAGGGGGTCCTATTTGTTGGGCTTCGTTAGCTCCTCAGGTCAGGACGCTTGTGGCGGATCATTAGATAACGTTTGGCGGGTTCGTCGATGTAATATCAAGCGCATGAAAACAAAGAAAGCGAACCCGCAGAATGCCATTACCTGGGAGGTTCAAACAATTACGATGAGGGCAATGTCAAATTGCATGAAGCTCACCGCGCTGAATACGGCCGGCCTCCACCACTCGTTTCGTGAAGTAAGCAAAGCACCATTGATTGGCGAACCTGCGAATCGAACATACCGTTTATATGAGACATTCATGGTAAATTGAAGAGGGCGACGCACCAACGAGCCCTCCTATAGCTGAAGCGGCCCAAAGTTATTCAGAGTGTTTGTAAACAGTATGGGCATAGAGGCCTACCAGAGATGGCAAATGCGACACCCATTTTAAGTCTAGGAGAAGAATAAATCAATTATAGATGCTCTTTCGGAAGGAGAGGCTTTTTTCGCAATACGAACCCCAGTTCCGCGAGGTTGTCTGTTAGTACAGCCATCAATGGTGCCATGAGAGCGATATCTGCAGAGTGGGTAAGACATAAGCTGCAGGTTATACAAACAGAATCTGAAACTTACATGCTCCTGCGAACAAACCAAAGGTGACTCCAATCAGTACGACACTGACGACGCTGTGGAGGCCGAGCATGCCCAGGATAACGGCTGCACATGCTCCTGTTGCGATGACGATCATATTAGCGACGCCGAAGACTTGAGCGAAGAAACCCGCTGTGAACCGTCCTACGAAACTACAGAAATTCATGATGACAAGCTATTGCCTGGTCAGTATAATTGATACATAGCAAGTCAGAGAACTAACCGAGTAGAACGCAAACGTCTGATCTAAATTGTGCGATGATGCATCCAGCTGCAGATAGAAGAGGGGGAAATAGAAGCCCATAGTAAAGAGGGTCAGTCTAGCAGCGCGGTGAGTCAATTTCGACAATGTTTTGGATATGTGCAACTCGCCCTATAGTAGCAAAGACGTATGCTCCATCACGGGAGAACCGTTTGACAGTCGGGACGAAAGCGATGGTCTTCTCGGGTGGGGGCAGCCGTGTCCGCACCAGCAAGCATGCAATGAGGAGCAGCCCCGTTACCAGACCCGCGCTCGCACGAACGGCGTTTCCAAATCCCAGGTGAGCGTTGTTGAGTGTGTTGTTGAGCATGATCGGGTGTATGACTGCTCCCAGGGACGAACCAGATGCCACGAGAGACATTGCCATGGCACGACGTTTTTGGAAGTAATGTGAGACAACCGCCACGCTGGGAACGTATATGATGCCGCCTCCTAACCCAGCGCACAGACCTTGGCTGAGGAATACCTGGGAGCGGGTATCATCATTTGGAATGGTCAATGTCATCTGCTGATCCATCACTCACCTGATAGAAGTGGTTCGGTTTGGCCAGCGAAAGCATGAAAAGCCCAAATGCAATGAAGAACGCTCCGGAGTACACCAAGGCGTAGCTATCCAGTTCATTCAGAATAAATAGGATAACCTATACGCGAAAAACTCACAAATGGCCTCGATCATAGAGCCTGCCAGCCACAAGGCCCCCAGCTATCACCAGGAATGCATTGACGCTGCCAATCCACCTACGGAAAAGTATCAATAAACGGGGTGAAACCGAAAGTAAGTTACATACGATATTGTAGAGGCCGATTCGTTGGTGATATAGTGCTGTACATAAAAATCTGCGAAAGTGCGATGAAAGGGGGCCGAGTTTCTCCCCGAAAGTGTTGTTTACCTTGGTAAACTCCAAACGACGTTGTGTAACTAAAGAATCATTAGCTAAAGTCCGTTGTCGTAGTGGATGTGATGGTGACACACCCGAAGCCACAAAACTGAATGAGGAACCTGGAGAACACGAGACGACGAATTGAGAAGCCTTAGTAGCTAGAGTAACGGAGTTAAGATGAACGTACGCTCCAACCACAGTAGACCACCCTCGCAAGCCCCCTTCAGGAAAACTTTGCGGTGCAGGGGGGGCATTTGTTGCACTTAGACCTTTTTCACCATGCTGTAAACTGTCTAGGCGATACTGAGGCGGAACAGTGACAGGCTCTCTAGGCATGTGAGGGTGAAATGAGATAGATAACTACGCCAGCCTCGTCACTTATATATGTCCTGACCTCGATGATTTGGCGGCACCGCGCTGGCTACCAAACGACTCACATCGCGCTCCAGGACTCTGAGTTCGTGTCAGAAGTCCGTTGTCCTGGGAGTTTGGAGAACTGTACTGTCACAAATGTCACGACGAGAGCGATCCCGGCGCGCCATGGGAAAATTTGGCATGGCTTCCGAACAAAACTGGAAGCCATTGCTGAATCTGGGGTGTGGACCCGCGGCAGGAGAGATACGTGCATGTCCGGCAGAGTGCTGAGACTGATGCAATGCATAAGAGCTCGCGACAGCACACTGGATCTAGATCAATTGATCGGGATCAAACTCTTCCTCGATCATACGAAGTACTTGCCTGTCTTTGTGGCGTCTCATCCTCTCACTCCCCCGCCTCCTGCCTCCAGACTATGACTAGCGCTCATTCCCGCAGTTGTCTTGCATCCTAATAGCGGACGAGTGCATAGCAAAGTTGACTCTTCAGCGTTTGAGCGCGTACGATACTAACAAGAAGTACAAACTGCAAACGTGGCATATGGCTCGCGAACCATTGGCACACTCCTGGATCAGGATATAAGCACTGTTCGATAGGGCGGATGGTATACAGGTATCAGCGCAGAGGACTGTATCATGTACTAATTTTGAATAGCGGGAACCTTTATACTGCGATAGGATCCCCCCAGACTCCGAATCATAAGCACTTATGACTTGATATGGAGAAGCTTGACCTCTGCCGTGAAAATAGTGAGTCAAGTATCAAGAGAGCTAACATAGAGAGAGAACATACCGAAGATCAAGGTTGAATTCGCGGGTATACCAGACTGTCCCTTGTTGCCATAGCCCATCGCTGGTGGGATGGTGATCAAACGCTCGCCACCAGCCTGCATGCCTACGATGGCGACGTCCCACCCTGAAAAAGCTCACTTGTAAGCGTCCTATACACCGAACACGGACACCTCTACAAGATTTACCTTTGATGACTTGACCAGTTCCAAGTTTGAACTCGAACTACAAAGTCGTTCAGATGCGCCAGAATTATATACGACGTAAAACTCACAGCTTTGCCCTTGGTATTCGAGTCGAACAGTTTTCCATTGGCAAGTTTCCCAATGTACCGCATGGAGACGGTGTCCCCTTTCTTCGCCTTGGGACCTGAGCCGACTTTATGATCTGAAATCTTCACGCCCCCTGCCAACACTCGTTCCACGCCTTTCCCTTTGGCCTCAGGCTGCTTTTCTTCCTTGGCGGAACTGTCCTTTGCCTTCTTGGACTTCTTCGCATCCGCTGGCTCCTCTGCTCCTCCCGCAGGGACTACTTCTACGCTCGTGGCTTTCTTCTGCTTCTTCTGCTTCTTGGAGAGCTTTTCAGCAGCTTCGGACGCGTCCGAATCATGGGCACGCTTTTTGGACTCAGGTTTAGCAGCCACCTTAGGCTCCTCTTCCTCATCGCTGTCGTCGAGTTCAGAATCCGCCTCGTTCATGTCATAATCGAGCTCGTCGTCTGACGGAGGCTGATCCATGTCAGACTCATCGTCCGGGAACTGATCTATGCCAGAATGAACATCAAAATCGAGAGGCACGGTGGCGAATATACACACCGATGAGGTTTCCGGATAAGTTCACAGTGCTTAGTGTAGAACGTTGTCAGCGTGCAGCTTGTGCATATCAATTCCACAGAACACACTTTTTCCCCACACACGCGAACACTACTGTCCGACCTTTTGGAATTATGATATCCACATTGACTTGTTCGATCTAACCTGCTCTCAGTCCAGAAAATGAGCATGTGCATGGATTGCGCGTACCTGGCCGGGAATCAATGTGCATAAGACCGTCTCTACTACCTTGAGTTCCGGTTCGTTGTCTTCGTCCTCGTCTTCGTCTTCTGTTTCCTCGTCCTCTTCCTCTATGTATACGAGCTTCAAGGTCGTTCGCCCGCTGCTAGCAGCAAGTTCTGCGCCGAGGGCAACATTGGTGATACGCAGATCGGCCGGACAGTTGATTTCTTTCTCGTGGTTAGCGGCAGGGTTTAGCTCAAGACTCCTGGAGATTTTGACCATTAAGTCAGATTCTGATCGCGTCTTGGCCAGTCGCGCCCTGCTCACCACACAGCAAAAGCGACAGCCATTGGTATGATATTCAGAGAGAGAGCTCGATAGACCGATGATAGCCTGCCTGGATTGACTGCAGGGGTGAAGAAGTGTAAAAACGCGTGGTTGGTAGTCCGTAGTCTGTAGAGGACGTTCAAGCTGCGAGACTGTCGACCAATGACAATTTCCGTGCGACTAAAATTGATTTAGCGCCCGAACATGTTAAACGCGGATCACCGGCGGAGTCCGGACGATCGATCAAGCGGCCGGTGATGCTCGGTGAATAAACCCCACTGTCTGGTCGCTCGTCTTCAGGTTGAGACTACATGTTACAACCTGGTCAGCGTATAACAGAGGTTGCTGGTGACGTGAATCATAAATAGGTGAGATTCTGTGTAGAATCATCAGGAAAAAGTGACTGTTTGAACTTGTCCAGAGCGCTGTTGTACCACACGAAGGCTGTACTCGCGACCCACTTGCCCCTCCTGGACCATTCCAGTCTTTGAGTGCTCCTCGTCAGAGTCAGATGGTGTATCGCACACATAAAGTACAGCTTGAATGAAGATCCCCATATAGCGGAACCTTCTGCAGTAACTACGCTTGCATACTGGTATACGCCATATCAGGATAACCACGATATCGATGCACGGAACGAGACGTGGCCACTGTCAATCCCACGCACTAAATGCATGCTTCAGCAGCATAAGCCAATTACCGTACCCAAGACTTCATCGCTTCCACAAAAGTTCATGCGCCTGACTAGCCTCAAGAGTGAGACTGCACCGCTGCTTCATTACGCGGAGGGAGACTGCATCGCCGCATTACCGCACGGAGTGAGTCAATATCACCGCGTTCAAAGCTTCGAGGTCGGCATCAGTAGTACGTATGAACGGTTTGTGTTTCACTTCATCTGCATACGTATTTCCCCCTGCCTCAATGTTAACCCTCATTACCTCCCGGCGCTGGTCCTATCTGTTACAGGTCTTCCAACTCCGAGTCGATGTTGCCGCCCGAGCGGACATCTACGCCGTGGATGAGCGTGAATGGGATATAAGTACGTCGAGCTCACTAGACCTCAGATCAGCGTCCCAGCGGCTTTGAAGGTGTGTGTGTGATCCCCCCGCTTCTATTCTACTTGTGATATGCTGATCAGCCGAATACAGTCGATCCGCTTACCCTCATCTCCTGAGCAGTCTACATGCCAAGCCTTATGACAGAATTCATTACAGGTGTGATATCAGCTTTCACCGACCCATATATGCCATGCTAACAAACGGTTATAACAGAACCGTTACCCAACGACATATATGATGCGATAAAGAGACCGATCCGTCCGTCCCATGCTGTCCAGGACAAATCGCAGGCTTCTGAGGATCACCGTAACCGCCTCTCACCCGCGTTCAAACTTCCACCCGAGCTCCTCTGCCATATATTCAAATACTGCAGTCCTAAATACTCGTCGCCTTGGACGACGAGTGTACGGTGGTTCAACTTCTCCCAGGTCTGCCACTTATGGCGACAAGTGGCTGTGGCCGATCCTAGCTTATGGGTCATACCTTGCCTTAGCCACGTGGAAATTGCGCAACAGATGGTCTCTCGAGCGTGGGCCCTTCCTCTAGATGTGGTTTTGTGTAGACTAGATGTGAGGCGACGGCGAGAAGCTGCAGAATACGTCCTTACGAAGAAGACGCCTGCGATGAAGACCCTAACGATCTGGGCAAACGAGGATGATCTTGCGCAGATGCTGACGGTCGCGACGAACCAAGGCCCCGCTACATCCTTGCATAGCATGCGCTTGCGGTGCAATCTCCCCCATCCGTTAGCTCCGGGAGCGGATAGGCGACAACGTAGCACGGAGCCTGGATGCCTTCCGGAGCTCAATAAGCTACTCGCCGCTTCACCGAGCATTCATGAACTGGAGCTCCAGTGTTGCATGCCCCAGTCCCCTTGCGAGCGCCTTGCACAGCTCACGTCGCTCGTCATAGACAATTCATTTGTGTCGTACGCCCAGCGCCCCACTATCGACATGCTCGTCCTTCTCCACGCGACTCCGATGCTAACACATCTCACAGTCAGCCACGCGCTCGCGCCCCCGCCATCGCAGCTCTTCGTGCAAGGTATTCCTGTCTCGCCTCCGACCCCACGCACCTCCCACGTCGACCTGCCACAGCTCGTTCATCTCTCGCTAAGCGACGATCTCTATCTCATCACCGACACCCTGCCTCTTCTCTCGCTACCACTTCTCGCTCACTTTGAGATGCATAATACCGACTACCACGCCCCATCATCGGCTGCATTGGAGGATCTCGTAGCGTATCTGGCTTCGCAGCTGTGCTCTCTCTCTACACGAGCAGCTCATGCGCTAGACATCAAATCGTCACTACACGGCCTGACTGTTACCTCTGGTCCGTGCATGGACGATAACTCTCAAGCATTTGGCATTGAAGAGCCGCATATGACCGTCGACCTCCATTTTCGGATGAAAGACACCCAGATTCCCGCGTTTATAGAGTTATTGGCTGGTCGGTTTTCTCTGCGGACGGTCGAACCCTCGCTGCCGCGAAATGGAAGCAGAGGATAGACATGCTAGACATCGAGGATATGTTATATTCTACCGTGTCTTATATAGTTATTTTCACATCTCCCGCTCATATATACCGCGCGAATCTTGTCGACTGCAAATCGATATCACAGGTTCGCGCCCTTTGATGGCGGCATTTCACTAAATGTGGTTTGATGCGCCTTCCCCGATCGATCCAGACCACTGACTGAATTGAATTGAACCAATGTTTACTCTCACCATCAATATTGCTCGAGGCGAGCTCAGTTGTGCAGGCTCCAGTACATAAGAGTTCTCGTTCGACAAGCTCTCTTTTACTAGAGCAGCGAGCCCTTCACGTCCTGTGAGTGTAGTTCATGGCAAGCGAATCATCACTTACTCATTATTTGATACAGTCTGCCTCTCGGCGAGCGACGGGTACCCTGCAACAATCGCCCCCTCTAACTTCTCACCGCATCGGCAGATAACGAGTCGTGTACGAGCTATGGAAGATCTTTACGATTGTGATGCAACAGACGGGTAAGTGCTGCTGTACTGAGAACCCTTATATACTGCTGATGTACGATGCGCAGAGTTGGGACGTGTTCGCTTAGCCAAGAAGAACTTGATTGTTTGAAGAGCATGTCGGAAGTTGACGAAGCAATTGCGGACGCCGACAAACAGATCTCCCGACTCATCTCCCGACGAGCATTGCTTCAATCACACCGCAATACCCTCGCATCTATATCCCGCTTTCCAGCCGAGATTGTCTCTCGGATCTTCCGGTTCTGCGTCTCTCAATGCGCAGACGATAGTAGTGCACCAGGTCAATCACAACTCTTGATCCTGACACACGTCTGCCAGTACTGGCGTTCGGTTGTACTGCATGATCCGAGTTTTTGGACGCATGCAGACTTTACACACCCGCAAATCGGTTATATGACTATTTGCCGTGCACAAGAGCTCCCTCTGTCTTTAACATTTCCAATATCTAAAGAGGGACATGAGGAACAACTGCAGGACATGGAATCTATCCTTGCCAGAAAGGAACGTATAAGAGCTTTGGACATCACCGCATCCCACGCATACCTGCAGAAGTACTTCTATAAAATTATATCCGGTCCAGCTCCCCTACTCGAACGTCTGTGCCTGTCAAACCCGGATGAAGACGAGTACATAACGCCAGACAATCTCCCTACGTCCGCTCCGCGGTTGCGAGTACTGATACTCCATGGCTGGAAGTTAACCCCCAAAATCGGCGTGCTCTCTCATCTTTCATATCTCTCGATGCGCATGGCAGCAACAGGATTGCCACTCACGTCCGTTCTCTCGATACTTCGGAATCTCCCTCTCCTGGTCGAGTTTAACCTCGAGCAGTCCAACGTTGACAAACGTGAGGCTGGCTCCATTCTCTCCCATTGGTCTCACCAAGATCCGGTGGAGCTACCACTGTTGACACGGTTGATACTTGTCGACATGACTCATAACGATGCTCCCCCCATTGGTAAATTCCTGAAATTGCTATCAACCCCGCGTCTGGCGCGCATACACATTCACGCCGAAGGCCAAGGTGTCAATTCATTGCAGCTGATAGGCGACTGGTTGCGAGACTGGGTCAACATGTCAAGTCGACGTTCCTTGTCCTCGTTGTCTCTCCATCTGCAGCAGGCGAAGTTCGAGATGCGACTGAGACAATCCAGGGGATTATTGCATTCCTCGGAAGACGACGATTATGAGTTCACCCTAAAGCTCAACTTCGCATGGTCGGCGGCGGTGGAACAATTCTTTTCCAGTATGGTCCGCTGCGAAGTCCTGCCCGCGAGCCTTATGACGGAGCTCTCTGTGCTGGAGCTGACCGCGATGGGGCTTGATACCATCGAACCGGGATGGGCAGACAACAATATCAACTGGAAAGACTTCGCGACCCTACCACTCGTGGAGATATCTATGGACGACACTTCTTGTTGGTCCTTTCTGAGGTATGCTGGGACATCGGAACCTAGTCAATCTGGGTGGTTCTCAGCACTACGCGCTGTGACTCTGAAGAACGTCATCATGTGGCAGGGAATGGAAGGAAGGTCAGATCGTGATAATGACCCTTCACATACTATGACGAGCATGCTCGCTGCTTGGACGAGACGTCGGAAGAGTCTTGGTATGCCAATCGAGCGTCTTGTGCTCAAAAGTTGTTATTGTCTTAGTGATCCATGTCCTGAATTTCAAGACTCGGTGGCACATTTCATCATGGACCCTCCATTTTGAACGGAACACGACCCTCTATATACCCCAACCTCCCGGATACATTTTGATGTACAGAGCACGGTTTTATTCGAGCGATCACAACCCGGTCACGCTTGGACGCACCTATCGTCAGACCATTAAAGATCTGAAAAGGTGTTATGAAGTACGAGCATTGCGTATTTGAAAGCGTGCGCTTGCATTAGGTCGTGTGATAGTTGAACTCAGTATAACATGCCCTCGCAGAGCGAGGAGACCAGCTGTCATTCCAATGCGCACCATCAGGACGGGAGCCCCTGGGTTAGACAATAGTTACGGTGAGTTAAAAATACAGAGATACAGCAGTTAAATTACAGGTGTCCGGAAGGTGATGGAAGATAGACTAGATGATAGCAGTCTCCTTGAGCGTCGTCCAAAGGATCACATCCTTGACTGCGACCGACTGAATTAGGACCCTCGTGAGAATCTAAAATATAACGATCGTACCTCGCTTCAATATTGTTGACATCGTTTTGGTATCCTGAGGACATGGTAAAATTGGAGTCCACGAGCGGGATAACGAAATTGGACGTACGATGGCGCATGAGGTATGAATATGCAGTGGACGGGCCTTGGGAGATGAATACTTGTGCACGGCAGAGAACTTTCGCTTGAAATCTGCGGGATATCGTCAGTTACGCTGTTGCTGGTCTTATAAGGGCGTACATTGTGCAATATACTCGGGGTCGTTGGGCTGGTCTTTGTACAGATTTACGTAGTCCGCAAATAAGATACCTGACAATCATGTGAGAAAACATGGACGAGAGAGCGCAGAGAAGACCATACCAGAGTCCAACTTCTCTTTCAACAAATCCATTTTATTCAGGAACAAGATAAATGTGGCATCGGCCAACAGCTTGCTTTCGCATATCGTCTTCCATATCTGGAAGGAATCCAACTTTCAGCGGTATGTTAGTCACTAATAAGCATCCTAGACATCGGGAGAGATCATACCAGACTGTTGACAGTAGGATCCTCTGGTAGTACGCGGTTGAAATTAGCCATAGGGCATAGAAATATCACGGCATTAACTTAAACAGCCTTTCAGTCCACCCATATATCACAGACACGTACAACGCTCACCGTCATCAAAATAAGGTGCCCAGGCAGCTGACATCAGTATATCATCAGTAAATCCCAGGACTCAAAGCTGATTTGTCTATCCCTACCCCGCTGACCACGACAACCTTCTACATCGTAGAATATCCATTCTTGCCCTGGATCTACTACAACTCGTACGATGAACGGTCAAACGGAATATTGACGAAGGACAAGTACCTGTCTCCATAACCAAACGGTGCTCTTCTACTCCCACCGTCTGCAGGCGGGCTCGTAAGATATCTTCTGGTTCGGGAAGATATTTGCTAGATGTCACGCGCATAGCATTGTTCAAAAAACTGTACATGATGCAGCGGTCAACTCCACCGACTCTGTGAGAACGCAGGAGAGCACTCACTAGATGCAGTGATCTTCAAGTGCGACCTCGCGCTCCCGCAAGCCGAGATGTACAGTCTCGTTGGCCCATAGCGCAACAATGTCGTCACGACAAGCTTCAATGATTTGTCTTGCGTCGTGAAGCTCGTCGTGTGAAGAGGACGTGGAGGACGTAGGTCGCTGCAATCTGGCCAGTGACTTCCACCCAGATCTCGCTCGAACAGTGACGTCGGCTGGTCTTGGCGTTACCTCTGCCGTGGGCGAGTGGAAGCCTGTCGGCGTGTCACTGCAAAGGCGACGCTGAAGAATAATTTCGACCTGCCGCAATGGAGAAAGACGCATCCGCAGATGGCGCAAAGGATCGGACGTCGGCTGTCGTCCGTGGTAATTAGAAAGGCTCGAGACACTCCTATCGACGCCGCCCGTATAGCTGACAGGTGGGGTAGAAAGAAGCTCGAGGATGAAATTGACAACGCGAACAAGATTCAGATGTATGACTGCGCGCCATGCTTCTGCTTCCGCCTGAAAGGCCTTCGGAGCAAAATGTAACTGGAAGTTCTTGAGTAGGGTTGATTTTCCAGCCTCCGATTGACCTTGTAAACCTTCAGCTGAGGTCACCATATAAGAGCGCGACGATGTCTTACCGAGAAGAAGGAGCTTGGCTTGCGGCTTCCGCTTTTTCAACTCCTGTCTCTCTTGGTCGAGCAGGCGGTCAATCTCATCGCTACCACTCCGTGAATACGATTCATGCGAACGGGTTATAACGCGACTTACTTGATCCTCTTAGCTTCCTTCTCCTCTTGTACTCTCAAGGCGGCTTCTGTCTCTGTCTCTTCTGGTGTTGGCGGTGGCCACTGATTGGGTCTGACCTCGGGCATAGAAACGAAAGGTTAGAAAGTGAGGCTAGGATGAGGGGAAGCTCGAGCGGCACATTTGGGACCGTGACTATAACGTTGGAAATTGGTTTATGATATTGAGGCAGACCAGCGAGATCGATCTCTCGCATCGGGGGACATTCCTCATATTCCCTTTTATGGGCCACCGACGCGTACTCGCTTATTCCAGGCTTCTTCCGCCAATTCCGGCCGACGATATCGATGCCATCGACAACTGCGCATAGTTAACGAGGCACAGGCTGGCACAGGGTGCAATGTATACCCCTTCCTCGTCGTGTAATACGATGACGGCGACCGACGCACCCCGATTCTGAACCTTCGGCGACTACGGTTCAGTAAGTACGCAAAGTATGAAATTCCTTCGTCGCATGAAGCGAAGCAGAAGGCCGGAATTCGTGTCACGTTTCCTAGTAGTATGAAGATAGGTCCCATGAGACAATCATCACGACGATCGCGAACACAACGGAGCGTAGATTCATCACCTTCGACATACGTCCTCTTAGGATCTCCACGCTCGTAGACGGCCCTGAATGTTCGTAAACATTCATGAGCAGGGAGATCGCGCGCTGAGGCAACTATTGCGTACATTTCGACTCACATGGTTCTGTGTACCGCTCGGCAGGCATGCATAACCCAGCTCCCAGTAGCCAATCCATCCATCCAGGGTGAGAAATTATGCGTTCTGGAAGAGCTCGCCGGCGTGCGGGTAAGGGCTTGGTTATCCCGTGGATCGGGTCCGAGAGAAGATTCCGTGGAATTAGGCAACGCTCGGCACCATAGTTCATATGTGTAATGTGTGGTATTGACACCCATTGGAAAGGGTTGTAGCTGTTTCTGTAGAAACCGGATACTGCCAGTCTCGATATACCACCTTACGCAGATGAACGTGGGCTTTCTTCAATCCACCATACGTTGGAGGAGGAGGAGAAGTCAGGAACAAAGTCGACGCAAATCTTCCGAACTTGCGGACAATTAGCGCTCGAGGCTTTGTTGCCATGCGAACTCGATCGAACTGCCACGACGCCACAAAGCTCCCGCAGATCATTCGAATGCTGGGGAAGAAATAAAACAAAATCAGTAGCATCGCGATTAAGAATGTAGAGCATAACAAGCTCCGTAGCACATGACGGAAGGCTTGGGATATCAACCCTGTGCACATTTCAGATCTCGCGAAAGTGAAGTTGCGTAGGCAACTCATGCGGGAGGGTAGCTTGGACAGAATGTCATGTAACATGTAACAGTGGTCCTATTAAACTCAAGTAGAAAACAGCCCCTGAATAATCGAAGCTGAACACAAAAGAAGCGGAGAACTGAGCGGAACTGACGACTATACAGGGTCTCTGTTCACTAAGACCCGTTAAACGGTACCCTACTACGGGTGCTGCATGTCAGGCGACAGTGACAGGCTCTGAGTCGACGGCATGCAGGATCAGCTCATACTCCTCAAGGACCTCGGTAACTGCAAGGAATCAGCGGCTCGCGCAAATTGTCGTCTGCACAAAGCACTCACTCTGAAGATAGTAATCACCAGGGCTGGGAGGGGTCGGTATCGTGAACGTAAATGATCCTGATTGAGGATCAAGGAATCCGAGATAGACACCCCAGGGCGAGCCTTGGCCTGTGGCGGCATCAGCGTTCTGGAGCGACGGCTCCATTGAGCAGCCATCCGAAGGGGCGGTGGTGGGGTCCCTGTGAGGCATACTATCAGTCGCTCTCCTTGCAAGTTTTGCCCATCTCGATGCAGAGTACGGACCATACGAAAGTGAAGTCCTGGCCAGGCACCCATACTATACTGTGATCAAAAGACGGGAGCCAGTCGCCGCACACGCCGCTTTGCCGGGGAACGGGTTTGGAAGCCACAAAGGCAACAGAGAATGCACCAGCGATAACACTAATGAGAGGAAACATTGCTGGATATTTTGAAACGGTTATGGGTAAGACACCACATACCTCACTTTCACAATCTCTTATATTGTCCCGCACAGATGCTGTTAACGTCGGAGACACGGGCAGAGAATGCATCTGACAGCAAATACCGCAAAGAAATCGGTGGTGGTGGCGTCGGTGAAGTCTATAAGGCGTTTTCTTTCAGCGAAATACCGTCTCCATAGAGTGAACCACGTAATCCCGGTCCTTGATCATCGACCCAAGCGCTACGGAGGTGAAAGCGGCGATCCACAGTAGCAGTGAGGTTGAACTTACCGAGGGTATGATAGCTATGCATTTCTGCTGGTAATCGTGTAACATTTAGCGAATGCATATCACTGATACACACAGCGGTCAATAAAGCCCATCTAGAGATACCTGTATTGCAAGTCATGATTCAGAAACATGCGTATGATATGTGTAGGCCTACGAAGGTCTGCTGATCAAGGCGTGTCAATCAGTGACATGGACTATCAGTTTTCGGACTCACTACTTTACTTGCCCAGAGCTCCGTGTAATGTCGGACCTAACTTGGGCGGTATGCAGTAGCACAAAACGACACAGCAAGCGCATGCCGTTTGCTCGCACATTCGAATGAAAGAGCAAAGTGGTCTGTTGACATCGCTCCAAGCCAACACTGATGAGCGTAATCTTCGGCGGTACTATGTGGCAACCGGGTACCTGCGCCCTGATCAAGTCAGATAATCAACCACTGCACGAGCTCACGCCGAGTGAGGGGAAAGTGGGGGACCTAGAACAGCTCTAGAGCGACGCTGATAACGATCATATGGGTGTGGGGTGCGGGCTGGTGCGGGGAATGTATAGGCTGAAATTCCCCGAAATCGCAGCGCTTGCCCCTCATAGACCTGGGTCGACGACGAAGGGGGCAACGTAGGTAAGGTCTTAGGCTGCGATGACAAAGAAGAGCGCACCTGCGGTATATGGCGTGCTGGTAGGACCGACCCACCCGAACGCGGGAGTGTGTACATGTGGCAAGGAGATATCTCTGGACTCGCGCAACGTGCCATGTCAGATGCCTGTAAAAATCGTGACTTCGGTCTGTTCTCGACTTCGACTGTATACGTTGGCTGCGCGGAGCGCGAGTGAGATGTAATAGACAACCTAGTGGTTATAAAGTAGCAATGTATTCTGATAAGGGTGATGTCCACTATCCGCAGGGATGCGGTACGAGTGATGTCTCCAACTTACTTCGCGCCGACCAAATGGACCGGTAAGTGGACCGGAAGGACATGCACTCACAGACGTACCTCAGCCGTGAACACGTCTCTTCGTGTTCCACCATCAATCCCGTAATGAGCGAGTCTCGGAAAAAATGCGATGCAATTAAAGATGGAAGGTGCGTCTTGATGGGTATGATTACTGTCCAATGACGATCTCATATGATAGTGTCAACAACCCCGTATGTGTGTGCAGATCAAAACCATCAACATGAGAATCCTGCATTGACACGACCAGTGAATGTTCGCAGATTCGTTTAGCTAGAAGTACAATACTCATGACAATACAGCAAAGCAAGATGGCGCCTGTTCCTACACCCAAATGATACAGGACTGCTCGCAATGCGATGAGCAACGTAATCATACGAAGGTAGCATGGACAAACACACCTTGATCGCCTCCACATCCGGATCTAATACGTGCGCAGCAATACTTCATCTCCCCTGCTTCGCTCGCATCACTCGATCGTAAGACTCCGCTAATGGATTCCGGTACGCCAACATCGTTAAGTGTGCGCTGAGGTATGGCGGAGGAAGGAGGGTGTGCATAGATTCCGACTGAGCGACATGCTCGTTCGGAGGAAAGTACACAGTGACGTGGTGTACCGGCGTCTTCGGTGGTGACGGTGCAGAGCGCATCTGCATATTGATATTAGAGAGATTCGACAGCGCACCACCGAATGTCGATGATGTGGAGAGTGTACGTTGTCGATCGTGGTTTGAGGTTCTTCCAAGTTGACTGTGGGTCATCGAAGAATGCATTGAGGGTACAGGAAGCGTCGCCACAGAACTGCGGGAGCTTGTGGACGTTCTGCGAAGTTGCCTCGAGGCTTCAGATCCCGATGGTGATGGTTGAGAGAGTACTGGTGAAACGCTGTTGGTCTGCATACTGAGTGTTGGTGAAGCCGTGTGGAGACTTGTGGGCGATGCGGACGACATCTCCGCAGGAATAGACTCGGTTGGCACCGTCGTGAGAGGAGCTAATGGCACGGGCTTTGCCGGTCTTAGGAAAGCGCCGTGACCGGCGGAGAGCGCGCGAATGAGCGGATGGGGACGAAGAGCGTGCGTAGAGGTGGACGTAATTGAGTTGGTGGATGGGGGGCGGGTCATCGCTTGTCGCTTGATAACGTCTGGGGACCGTCGAGGAGGGGAGTGGGTCTCTGAACGCGCCTTAGTGACATGTGGCGACTGCGAGATAGGTAAGGGCTCGGGCTGGGCCTTCGCTTGTTGTTGAAGTTCTGTAGGAACTATGGCTGCTTGTGATACACCAGATTGCTGTGCAGGCTGTGGTGGCTGGAGCTGAGCAGTAGAACGACGAGCGGCGGATAACGACTCGGCTAATGAACTCTGAATGGGGCGAGCAGTTTCCACGCGTGGCAGTGGAGGTACCTCCGCGCGAGGTGTGGGATAGTCATCTTTGGCAAAACCGTTGGTTTGAATGGTAGGCGGAGGCAAGTGAAGCATGCGTTTATCTACTGGGGTGGCAGCAGCCTCCTCATTGTCTGATTCATGGCTTGGGGTCGCGGCGCCACTTTCGCTCGACACCCATTCATCGTCGTCGCCCTCTGAGGGGCTGGCTATTGTGAAGCCCACTCGTTGCTTGGATGTTGTGCCATTCGTGCTGCCAAGGGGAGTCGATGCACGACGCAAAGCTGCAGGGTTGGCAGGGTCTCTAGAGTGAAGGCGAACGCTGCTATTGTTCCTAGCAAGATGAGTAGAACTCTTATTTACCTGAAAAAATTATTAGATTGAAATCAGCTTTGACGGAGAGTTGAGAAGACATAGTATACGCACTTCGTGGTGAAGATAAGCCTTCTTAGATTTGTCCAAGTGTCTCCCCGGCGCTGGCTCTTTCTGTGTCAATTGCAAGGTGTTCAGACCGAGTCGTGAGCCTCCCCCGGACGATGTTCTAGAGTGCGTCCGCACTAATCCGCCTCCGGCACGATGGGCAGAATGAGCTTTGGGAGCCATGGCAGTGGGATGAGAGGAGTGCGAGTAGGCCGGCTGCTGAGCGTTCGATAAATTGGTCATCGCGTACCGGATCCTGAATTAAGTCGACCTCCGCAAGCGAGCTGATCTCCGCACAGAGTTCTATAGCTTGCGGTGAATAATGCGGAAGAGATGATATGTCTTGTGCTCGCTGTTCAGCGCACAGACCAGGTAGTGATAATGATTATCGGCGACACTAAATGAGCGGTGTCAGAGCAACGTGCGGTAAAAGTCAATCATCGACGGGAACACCCATTCAAACACCGTGGGAAAAATTATGCACGTGGTACCTCCGCTTTTTCGGGCGTCTAACTGAAGTCGCTTCGAGCGTCTGTGCTCTCATTCATACAACTTCGCACAAGTTCGCAGGTCGACATAATTCACGTACCTTAGCAGACGACATAAACATCGGGAACCATGGAGAGAGTTCAGTACCAACAAGAGCAGGTCGGTCAATGCTGTTCCCGTGTCACATTTAGAACATTAAGCACCCTCCTAGATGCTCGCTGAGCTGAAAGACTTTGTCCAAAAAGGTCTTTTCACTGAGGTGCGTCATGTTGTGCTTGTATTCCCTCGATATTGTGCTGAAGTATGTGACAGCAAGAAGTGAAACAGATTGTAAAAAGACGTACCGCATTTGAAACTGCGCTTGTACGTCGTATAGCTAAAAAGAATGACTACCTGCGTTACGCGACATACGAGATGGGCTTAGAAGCGTTGCGGAAAAAACGCGTAGAACGACTAAGTACGTGCATCCAATTTCTTCTTGGTGTTGCCTCCTCTAAAACTGTCGTGTCTACAGAGTTACCTCGGACCACCCCATCCATTTCAGATTACGCCCTTGTGCGGCGGCAGTTCCATATTTTTGAACGGGCTCTGAAGAAGTTCAAATCGGATGTAGGGCTATGGATACAATATATTCAGGTTGCTAAGAAGGAGGGAGCCCGCTCGCTTGTAGGCCGTATCACTGCTCGGTATTTGCGACTTCCATACCCAATTTCAGCAATGTACTAACACTACATCTTAGAGCACTACAATTACACCCCAACGTACCATCTTTCTACATCCTTGCCGCGTCACACGAACTCTCACATCTTTCTCCATCCGCGGCGCGTTCACTATTGCAACGAGGCATACGTCTCAACTCGGACAGCATTGAAATGTGGAGGGAGTACGTCAGGATGGAGATTGGCTTTGTAGAGGGTATGAGGAGACGGTGGGGCGTTCTGGGAATTGAGGTCAAGGGGAAGAATAAAGCGGAGAATGTGGTTGGGGAGGACATGGATGATAGCAAGGTCGAACAGATGCAGACCGAGGCGGACGGGGAAGGAGACGAAGCCGAGCAAGCAAGGAAAGAGATCATGCAGGGTGCGATCGTGAAGTCCGTCATATCCAACGCTGTCAAAGGTATGCTGGCATTATTATCGAATTTAATCTTTGCTAATATCGAAAGTGCGTTTTAGCGATACCAAAAGCCGAACTCTTTACTTCACTGCATGAGCTTATTGCATCATATCCCGCACCGGAATCGTTCAAGATGGGTCTTCTTGACCACCTTCATAACCTACTACGAGAAACATTACCTACGGACCCCGTAGCAATGCGGCTCACAGCGACGAGAGCGTTGACTTCGGGTCTCACAGGCGCAGCACTTGTTGATGCTTTGAAGGATGCGAACGAACGTCTCATCAAGGCTGTAGAACAAGCATGTGAAGAGACTGCGAATGAGGCTGATGGTATAGGCGCAGCTTATGCAGACTTCCTTCGGGAGTGGGTGCAGATGCCATCCCTAGATGACACGCTGGTGCGTTCATATTGCTCTTGTCATGACTTTCGCTAATGTCCGTGCCTTCAGAAAATATATCTACTGAGTTCTCTCCACGCACTCGTCCAACGTCTCTCAAAAAAGGGTATCACATTACCATCGCTATTGTCCATGCACCTCACTCTCCTTACATCACAACGCTCGCTGATCCAGCAACTTCCGTACGTGAAAGTCATACCCGAGCTTCCGAACCGCTATACATCCACTTCACACGGTCGAGCTAGTGCCAATGTATGGATATCACGGCTAGAATTCGAGAAGTCACAGTCCGAGCCCGTGGGGTCGGGAGGACTGTCAGTGGGCATACAAAAGACTTGGAGTGATGCTCGCTTGGCGGTGCAGGGTCAGGGTATCCTAGAAGTGTGGGCATGGGGTCTTCCATCTGAGGGTAGCATTGAAGACGAGGCGAAAGCAACAACAACCCTCAAAGATATTGAGGTATGCACATTACCGGTTGTCTGTAAAGATCTTCATTGACAGTTCAATCCAGACCCTTCTCAGCGAGAGTATGCGGATGCAGGACGCGCCATCTTTCCGTGCGATCCACGATGAACTTCTCCGTAGATCGGCCTCGCTACTAAGTTACCTTTCGTCTCCACATACACGGCTCTCGTGCTTCCGCCGGCTTTCAAGTTCCTACCTCCCGGACGCCCAGGCGTTCAGAGCCTTCTTCCAATCAGAGGCGTCCTTATCGCAAGAAGACGTCTCAGAAGACATACTCAAGACTATCTACCAAGTATGGCGCCGACGGGATGCAGTTGAGGCATCGCTGGCGTGGGCTGGGTGGCTAGTCCGGAAGGGACGAGGAAGAGAAGCAAGCGAAGTCGTTCAAAGTGCGCGGGCCGAGGCCGCTGGGAGCGATCACCAGAGACAGCTGCTCGAGGACGGGTGGCGGCATGTACTGGATGAACTCGAGACTGGGGAGTTGCAGGGTGACGGGGACGCGGAGATGGTGGACGCTTGAAACTTCCCTGTGCGGTACGATGCAATGTTAGTGCGATCTAGAGCGGCCAGGTGAATGTGCCACCATCTTACACCATCTTTCCAGATCTTTCGCCATGGTCATAGTACAATCATGGTACCCAAAATCTACAGACTCTCCTGGCGTTGGACGGCAGGTTGTATCAACTGCACCTGTTGCGGTCTTTTCGACGAATTGGCCGGAAACGAGGAGTTACATCGGTCGTGGTCGCTGTGTCATATTTACCTCAGCTTACACGCCATCTCCGCTCTGCATCCTCTATCCATACGACGCAGTACAGCACTATGAGCGCGACTCAAATTCACCGTCTGTCATATCGGAACGAGCTCACTTCGGGGCAGATTGAACCCGGAATGCACATGCTGCCCCCATTTCGTCGACAACCGGCGGCCGTTGTACGAGCGAACACGGTGTGCATATGTCGTAAGTCAAACAGTGACAGAACGGATCATGGGTGTTCTGCGCTTCAACGGAGGACGCTCATGGCCGTCGTTGTGAATCTTACGTCTCGAGCAGCACATGATGCCGTATTCCAGCATCATTGCTGCGCGAAACGGTATTAAACGTTGATGTCACCATACTTGTTTGCATGAGGCTGTCGGACGCAGTTGCAGGTTCATCCGCACGCCGTGCAGTATTAAACCTTGTGATTAACGGGCATGACCAAACTCTGGACATTGAACTTGAACAGTGCCGCTACCGATGGCAGCAGATGACCTTATCTGCCGGTCGCTCGTTGCAGGTGCCTGGGCCAACGACGTCGCTCGTGACGATCCTATACAGGACCGAGCTCACTTATGTCGTGTCATGAAGCTCCTATCAGACATGGTCCGAATCAGAGCTACGACGATAGCATTTAGGTTGGCTTTCCCCTCAAATGGTATTATTTCTCGTTGGTTCCTGGCCCTGGGCGCAGAGCTCGGAGCGCACGCTTCAAGACGGGATTCGCGCCAGCCCAGCTGAACTTGGTGCGTGCATTTGCATCCGGGGGATGCGGCTGAGCTGAAGAAGACAATGTTTGCGCACAGCTTGGGATTGGTACCTGTGCCGTTGTCAGTTAGATGCGAGAGATGAAAGAGCCTTATCAGCGTGTTTTGTTAAGAACTTACCAACTGTTGACGATGATGAAACTCCCACCGGGAAGTCTAGCAAGTCGCCGCTGTTGGGCAAGAGACGCAGACACGCGATTGAAACCTGCTCGAGTGGAGCTCCTTCAATAGCACCACCTCAGTTGTGCAACAACCAACTATCGCAACTGCATGTAGCAGGGCGCGTAGATCTATTATGATACACACCGGTTCCGGCGCGTGGTTATCTTCCACAAGGTACGTACCGCTCCCTGTTCGGAAAACAATGATGCAGATAAGCATAAAATTACAGTTCGTTGCCAAGTGCTGCTCGTGAAGTCAATCGCAAAGGCGGTGAGCACCATGCGTACTGCGTATGGTCGCCGGGCCCGGGTGTACCGTGCGCTCACGGCCATTGGTGGGCCCCCAGAGTGGTGATCCCGGGTCCCCTGCTTGAGACCGGTGAATGTGGCACGACACGCGGCCGATGCACCTCGGAGACTCCAGAATGTGGAAAGCGGGATACCACCGGACTGAAGGGTATCTGCGAGCACAAACATAAGCTAGATTAGACCAATTGCGAGCTATGGGTACTACTTACATCTACACACCGCAGACGAACAAAAACCTACCAATAACCGACACGCCTCGCAGTTACCCGATCGGCCCTGGCAGTGGACAGTAGACACACACACCTGTACGCACATGCGTGCGGCGCATGTGCAGCGTCTGGGAACCGTCCAAGCGTGTGCAGCAGACCGCTGTATGCGTCGAGCGGCGGTGCAGCATGACAGCGCCCCCTGGAGAGGGTGTGCGAAGCCGAGCAGGACCGGGAGGCGGGCGCTTGGGTGCCGTTGAATGCGCGGGTATACCAGCTGATGCTGGGCTCGCGGGCACTCGCTCGCGGGTGCCCAGGGATGGGGAGAGGCGTGGTGGGTTTCTGGGTTTGGCAAGTGCCCGTGGAGACGTGACGGACGGGTGGGGGTGGGCTTCTGCCGCTGTGCGAGAATTGAAGGCGGTTCGGAGTTCTGGTCAGTGGTGATGGCCTGTTCTCAGTGTGATGCCCAGTGCACATTGGGGCGACGGACCAACACGTCAATGTCAACGAGGGAAGGCGGAGGAATCTTCGCGTCGTGTTAGCTATAAGCTTCAAGCTTTTCCGCCTCTCGTGAGGGAAGTTGTGTGTGATAAGTAGATGTACCCAGGGGGAGCAAGCTACGAACGTCCAATGACGCACGACCTTGCATGTGTCTCTACGAGACCAAGCTCAAGCGTGCTGATGGTGCCTAGGAAACCTCGCGTTCTCCTGAGATATGTATAGGCTCGCCGTTGCTTGCGCACAGGGGCAGACGACGGACCTCTGCACGCTACTCAGGCGTAAACGGCAAACGCAGGCCTGCTACCGCACAGCAGGCTGTAAGGTAGGGCTCATGCACAACCCGCTAGTATCATGTGATCGTGACTGTGTGTGACACTGCCAAAATGATCCATCACGCTTGAACAAGCGCGTACCGCTTGGCTACGCAAATCTGGTCTGTGGGTTGTAGCATGGTCCAAATCTCTTCTATAATTTATGTGCAACATAAGAGAGTACATAAGAATGCCAGTAGAATATATTTTGGTATACAAAACACCAAGAATATGACCGGGCACGATTTTAAGGCATTGTCACGCAAGTCACATGATACTAGCGGGTTGTGCATGAGCCCTACCTTAGTAGGCCGGTCAATTTGGGTTCCCTGCAACCTGGAAAGACACGGCAGACCCCACGAACTGCGCAAGGGAAGCAGAAGCAGCGGTCATCTGTTCCACATTCGCGTTCACCGTTCACTGCGGGCATCTAATCCCCTATCCACCTCGTGCGAGGCTGTGAGTTGGCCTCATTGTCATACAATCATAGAATCAGGAATCAGGATGCATACGGGAAGCTACATGACATGTTGCGCCACTCACGTAAGTTGCTAGCAACTACTAAGTACTCAGTTTGCTCCGCTCGTTACTCGTCACTCGTTACTCGTTACGCGGGCCATGCATATCAGTTGGCGCTGAGCGCTGGTCCATGTGCTCAGGCTCTTAGGTGCAGCGTGTACAGGAAGATTGTAGGTTGACTATAATCTTCCGGAACAAGCAGCAGCTAAGTGTAAGACGCCGGACAGTTTATGGGCCCTATGAATGTCCTAATCAGAGCGTTTATGAACCCACGGACGTGCCCAGTCTAGACTGCAGCGAACACTCACGATCTAGCAACGAGGTACCCATGCACAACCACCTTGCGTCGCGATCTGGATTCTGGACCAGGAATAAGTACTTACCATGGCTGATAGGAGGATAGGAGCGATTGCGATTGCGATTGCTTCTTCGCAAATACAGGGGCAGGAGCAGGGGGCAGGCACAGGACGACCACCTGGTCGCAATGAGCGACTGGGACGCACGGTGTGGTGTCATTGGCCGAGATCTATAAACAGGTCGCGCCGTGTCTTGGACTCTTAATTTACCGCGAAGCACACATGTAACCTGTTACTGTGCAACGTGCCATGCGCAATGGGAAATGAGAAATGAGTACAGCTGCGCCCTGGACCGAACCTGAGCCTGAGATACATACCTGAAGTGGAGTGGAGCCGGGTGCTGATCCCGCGGTGTTCCTATACTCCTATACAGTACGTCAAAAAGCTAAATGGATATTAAGTGAATACAGTACTTATGACACTACTACCATGTCATGTCATGAAGCCGTCATCCAGGATGCCGACAGGATTTCATATCAGTGTACTGGCGTTGGTAATGGTAATGAGATTAAGGGGACGGCCGTAGGTGGTTTCTTTCTGAGATCTGTGAGAGGGAGCGAAAAGCGTAGCAAGCATCTAGTTGGACATGCACAGCTCACCTCATCATGCATCATGAACGATACATGTGGCATGTGCAGCCACGGTCCGTGCTTCATTGACAGACGGGCCGCCTTTTCCCCTTTCCATGCCTTGCCAAGTTGTTGTAACTTGTGAGAGCCTGTGAGGGAAGTCCCACATGTGGCGCGGCGAGCACTGCAGCTCTCGTCCCTCGTCTGCCGTCCGGTAACTGTAGCGGTACTCGCAAAACGCGTTGGACCAATCAGCGGTGTCACATTCCGTGCCAGCGATCCTGTGTTCCTGTGTCGTGCCGTGCCGTCTGGTCCTGGACACCAGAGAACCACGACCAGGAGTCCAATGTTCCTGGCCCACGTTTTTGCGCGCCGCCGTCGTCGTCTTGGCGAGCCAAAAGCAAAAGCAAAAACGCAAACGCGCGAAAAGATGAAAGATGACATTTCGATTCGAAAATGGCAATATTATTCCAGTTTTTCAGCAACCCTCTGTTGTCTTCGTCGCGACTCGTCAGCAAGTTTTCTTTTTTATTTTCTTCGCCCAGAGATTGCACATTACATACCTCGCATAGGGATCCAGCAAGTAAGAAGTGGTAGGAGCAGGTACTGCCCAGCGAACGGCAGCCCTCGACCCTCGACCTCGTCTCGCCACCCGCGAAATTTTGCGGCGGGCGCAATGTGCGGTACATATATGGCAGGACGAGCAGGCGTCGGGCGACGGGCCTCGTCGGTCCCCGCGTCGAGTCGCGTTCTACTTGTTCCACTGACTGTCGACAACGCTGCAAGCATGCGGACACGCTGTTGCTGTTATCTCCATCTGTAATGGGTAGAGTGTGGTGCACATTGTACGGTGCGCCGGGGGGTCACGCGGGCGTGGTCATCGTGTGCTACACTGCTACGCCGTCGGGTGGGGATAATGGGGGATTACACACAGTGATACTATTGGTGTTGTCAACGTTTTTCGTGCTTCGGGGCTGTCTGAAAGCCCCCGACGGTGGTAGTCTCGCCATCGTGCGCGCCGAGCGTTGACGAGCAGTGACCAATTATTGACCTGGCTCGCTGGCTCGGGTCGCGTCGGACTCGGTCGAGAGCGACGAGGAGTCAGGACACGGCATGCACGCCTCCCATGCATCCCGTCGGTCGTTTCTAAGTTCCTACATTCCATTCCTCAAGTCGGATTTGCCGCCCTCGGGCCTCTGCTCATCACGCCCAGTCTAACTGCGTAAAACTAATTTTTGAATTTGAATACGAATATGTATTTCGGATAATAACCTGTATCGTACGTGCCTACGCCGTTTTCAACAGATTTCATGGCGAGTTTTCTGTGGGTGTTAGCTTGGAATGGCAACTGTGGTTCGGGATGAAATGTTTCTGTGAAGAATGTTGTGGAAAGAAGGGGAGCCAGGGAGGCGGCCCCGCGACGACGCGCTGACGGGACCGATATTTGTCACGACGATCCACCTCGGAGGATCGATCGACACGTCGTCCACGGTGCAGGTGCTGCGCGCACGGTGCTCGGTGCTGCTGCGTGCTGCGTGCTGCGAGCAGACCACTGAGATAAGGAAGGCTGGTCGGCGCCGTCGCACGTGTGGCGGTGACCGCGAGCGGTCCAAGAGAGAGCGTCGGTCCCGCCGTAAGTATTCGCAAATGAGCACGGTGGGTGAGGCAATCTGAGATCGAGGACATATGATGATTTGCTTCGAACCTCGAGGACATGTATGTAACAAGTTGGCCAAGTGCAAGGTGTAAGAACGCCTTGATCCTAGGATTCTAGATTCTAGAACGCGCTATCCTATCAAGCTATGTCCAAGGCTGCGAGGTGTCTCCGGCCGATCATATCATACGTTAGACTACGCCCACCCGGAGGCGTATGATATATTTGTTGTGTGACATGTGTGCACTGTGTCTGCAGAGATGAGACACTCCGGGCGCCGCGCCACAATCTAAGAACAAGCTGCAAGCATGATTGGATTGCAGTGAAACTGACTAGAGACGATGACTGGCTGACGTAACACACGCACTATGGACTTTGCAGCCCGGATTGCGATATGAACGCGAATGCGAAAGACTGGGGGCTGTGCACTGTGCAGCAGCAACAATGACCAATGACCGAAGATAACCATACCACACAATAATAATTCGCCGGGGCTCCTGGACCTCGAGCTCGCGAGACCCGAGGCACCTGGCACACGGCACATGGCGAGGAAGACCCGCTGCGCCGGCCAAGTCCACGTCGTCCATGTCCACGTCCGGAGCCGCGCCCGTCCATCTTGTCTTGTAGATGGATCATAGCGACCGTCGGGGCCGTCGGGGTGTCGGGGGTTGGGGCGGCACGTATGATATGTGCTATAGATATGGGAGAAACACGTGGGAGGCATCGCAGACACGTCGCGTCGCGTGTGGCGCGTCGTTATGTGCGCGTGGAACTTCAGACTTGCACAAGAAACGAGCTCGTGAACTCGAAGTTGTTGCGCGTGGCAGCTTGAGAGATATTGGGGATGGAGAGTCAGACAGGTGCAATGTACATATGGAAGTTGGAACGCACAGCACATAGCACACAGCACACGGTGCACGGGGAGAGGAGACCGCGCCGGCGCCCGACGCCCAGATATCCATGTGTGCAATGTTATCGTCCATGCAAAGTGTCGGATGGTGCAATGGGGCGTATAGATTATATCGCGTGCGAGGACGACAAATGCAATGTATATATGGAACGCACACGGGAGTAGACCGTCGGTGTCGTGTGGTGTAGTGAAGACGAGGCGGCGTCGTGCGTGGAGCTTGAAGGTGTCGCGCATGGAATGCGAGCCCAGGAGGGGGACGACGTGCGACTCGGTCGCGATGCGCAGGCCCAAGGGTTTAATTATATCGCAGTATATCGCGTGCACGTTGTGCGGGAGCGCGAGGAGAGGGGCGGTTCCATGCGTACTTTGACGACCCCACGCGCATTGCAGCAAGTCCATGCGCACCTCGACGGCTCCATGGGTCCTCAAGCAACTCCATACACCTTTTGGTAACTCCATTCCATGCGCACCCCAACGACCCTATGCGTACTTCGACGACTCCATGCGTACTTCGACGACCCCAGGCGTATTGATGGCGGTTCCATGCACACTTTGGCAATTCCACCTGTAATATCCTTGTAATTCCATGCGCACCTTGTCGACTCCATGCGCCCTTTGACGACTCCACGCGCCCCTGGCAATTCCAGGTGTATTTTGGCCGTTATCCTTCCAATTCCATGCGCATTCGGGGGATTCCATGCGATCTTTGAGCATTCCATGCGTAGTCGGACGTCCAGGTCAAGAAAGCGGGAAAAGCGGACATAAAAACGAGTAGAGCACAGGATAGTATTGCAAACGACGGAGAGAGGTATAAATGGGCACATGCGCATGCGGCGTCCGTTGAATCCACACGTGCTGCACCCTTGCTATCAACGCACCTTATCAACTCCGTCACGGTGCATGCTATCAACGACTGGCGCCGTCCATGTCCATGTTTGACGTTACACAGTGCTCCAGCCTGGTAGACACGAGCCTGGTGCTGGTGAACGCGGTGCCGCAGGTGGGTGCTGCGCTACCGAGAGCCCGAGACGCCGCTTGCTTCTCCGTCTCCCCACTGCGAGCCTGCGGACGCTTGCGTGCGGCGTGCTTCGATACGAGATATCAAATGGCTCGATGCCAGATGCTGTGATACGAGATGCTGTAATACTGTGATACGAGATGTCTCGATGGCTCCATGCGCATGTTCGCATCTTGCCAGTTCGAACTTCGTGGGGCGGCGTATAACGTATACGTAGAGTGAGGTAATAATAACGTCTACTCACCTTACCTTAGTTCCTTACCTTAGTTCCTTACCTTAGTTCGCCGCTCCGCTAGCTCGTGGAAGGGTACTTGGACGGGTGGAACGGAGGCTGATAGCGTGATTATTGCCATGATATATGATACAGTAGGGTGTGTGAGATGATATCGAAATGCATGTTCCACAAACCATTCGACGATGGACATTCTATATTCCAAAATCCTAAAGCCTTATTATCAGCTTCTCGGTAAGTGCGGTAGCTTCGACTCACTAGCTTCTCGGTGGCCTCGAGCCTAGTCTACGGCACGCGCACACGCACGCGCAGCAGTCCCACTCTAAAGGTGCAGTCCCAGTCTAAAGCTGCAGTGATATCAGATTTAGAACTGGATACATTGATTTAGCTGCATTGATTTAGGTGTTTGATTTAGGTGGTTTGATTTAGGTGTTTGATATAGCTTAGATGGAGTGGAGACCAGGACAAGCGATTGAATGGGGACGACGGAGATACGTGGCGTCACGGCGCGTGCCGCATGTGCTCTCTTCACTCTTGCCGCGGCATGCGACAGGAAAGGCAACTTGAGAAGCAGAGAAGGGTGGGAGAAGGACGGGAAGACGAGAAGGCGGCGCGCTGCACATGTGCGCGAGGATCCAGAATCAAGAAATCGTACTTCTTAGAGTTTCCTAGACCTGGGAGTGGTCGCTGGAGTCCGCGGCTCGGGCTCGAATTTCGAAAGAGGTCGGTTCCGCGCTTTTTTGGGATTGTGGGATACCTCTTAGCGGTGGATGGTGTACGCGGTGGACAGATGCAGGAAACATAGAGATTCAGAAAAGTAGACTCTCCAGATATTCCAGAAATGTAGAAATGAAGAAATCCTCGAGATCTGACATAGGCTACAGCACAGCTAGACTAGAGAGAAGTGCAGAGAACAGGAAAGAAGGCGACCACTAAATGCCGTAGGATCACGTCTCCGGTCCCCTGCGTCGGTATCATCGACCCATCAACCGCACATCGACGCATCTGCCAAACTTCCAACAGGCCCATACGGCCGTGGGAACCTCACCCTTATATGACACGCGAGAGAGCATGTTCGGCAAACGGGGAGGACAATTATAGCAGGGGGTGCGCACGCTTCACGGTGCATGTCTGCGGAGCTTGAGTTAGTCTGAGGGGTTGGACGTAAAATACGCTGCTGCTGCACGCAGGTTTTGATACTGGGGTTAAGCGGCAGGGTCGAGCTTGTTATCACCGTCCGTATCATGTGCAGCAGCAGCTTCAAACTTGTGGGCTGGTGCGCCGGCTCTGAGAATAGAATAGAGTAACTGCGAGACTGCGACAGAGCGCGTGGGACCGGTGACTGGTGGGGTAACGCGATCGGGGGCGGGTGGCGCAGCTGCGATCGGGCGGATGCGCGGGTGTGCGGGTGCCGACGATGGTCCAGCTAGAGAAACCATGCTACTCAGTTAGTGAGAGAGACTGGCGGTAGAGACTGAGACGAAGCTTGAGAGGGGAGACTGGGGGAGACTGCTCAGAATAGTAAGGACTGCAGGAGACTGCGCGGGTACCGCTTTTCGGAAGCGTGGGCGTGGGCGTGGGGACGGACGACCCATGTGCGCATCATGCACGAGGATCAGCGTGGAGGTGGCTGATGCACGCACGCACGCATGGGTAGCATATCGTATCGTATCGGGTGCGTGTTACCGTAGACTGGAGGCTAGTACAAGAAGCAACAAGCGAGCGCACGTACAAGGACCGTTCGTTCACGGCGTTGTGAACAGAACGCCGTGTGTGGGGACGAAGACAAGGACCGAGGACGCGATTGATCTCGTTGGTTAGTTGGGTGGGCAGCAGGGTGGAGCGGGGACTGATAATTGATTAGCGGTTAAAGCTAAAATGGTGCGTTGGTAGCATGTGGACGGGGCTGGACACGTAAACACGTAAGATTCTGGGTGGGTGGTGTGTTGTTGTTGTTGGGCGTTGGGCGAATAATTGGGTTGGGGGCGGTGCGAATCGGCGAAAAGCTTGGGTCGTGGTCCTTGGATTCTTGGAAGAGCTGCGGCCAAGGGTTGTGATGATACTGCTATTGTAGTATTGTAGTGAAGGGTGCTGGTGTTGTGTGCCTGGTGTCATTGTCGATGCAGCAACAGCAATAGAGTGCGCTTGGATGCCTATAGCGGGTAGCGTTGGAAAGGTGACCACGGAGCCGGGTTGCAGCAGGAGGGATGCCACGGTGGCCGGCTCCGGGGGGGGAGGTCTCCGGCTGTGGTGGTCTCCCGCGGTTCGATCGGCGCTTGGGATGAGTGTGCGCATGTGGAGGTCTCCGTGTGGCTCCTGGGGGGTGGTGTTGCATGTGGCAGCGGGTGCGACCACGACAGCGGATTTTTCATACGCACGCAGGGCATCAGGCTCGCAGTCGCCCGTGTGCTTGCGGTGCACATGCAAACCATCATCCGACGGTGTCCAACATCGGTCCAACAGCCTCCAAAGCAGCAGCACTACACGCCTTTGAACCCGCGCGCTGCTGCTGTGAATTCACATACGCCCAGCGTTTAGACGGTCCTGTCTTGGCTGTCCCGTCCGTCGAATCCATCTCGTTCCAATCGTTTCTCTCGAGGCGACTTTCTCATCGCCGTTGTTGTTCTCTCTCTCTCGACCTTCATCGTCGCTTCCTCGTCCACTGTCGCTCAAGGTAAGAGTGCGATCGTATCCGAGCAGCCATATGGACTCGTGGCTGATGAATTGACTCTTACCGTGTGGGTGCTTATCCTACCGCGTCCCATTTCAAGGTCCGCCCACCAGCTTTGTCTCTTCCCGTCAACTGCCTCTGGCTGCAAGTCTGTGCGTTCTGCTCGCCGTCCCTCCCAGCGAACGTCCATCGACATCCACGGGCGAACCAGGCCACAGTGTCGCACCACGCCAAGTCGTCCCCCCTCCTTGTCGCCGCCGCACCCGTCCCCCACCAAAGCACGTCGACGACGACCCAGCGTCGACCCGGTCACTCTCTCCGTCCTCCTGGTCACTTCTTCATTTCGCACCGTCCGCTCACGAACACAACCCACCCACGCTGCATGCATATCCTCTCTAGCACCCCTCTATAATCGAGCAAGGCCCCCCTGGTCGACTTCGACGCTTCTTCTTCATCTTCTTCGCCCACCGCCCCCGACCGACTCTCGCATCCAGGCGATCAGAGCGCAGCCAACGGCGTACCACCCGTCGACTCCTACCCTAGTACCCCCAGGCTATTATCTCCCAGCAGTCCTAGTATCACTCGTACCAGCACTCGTACGACGACGACGACCACGATGTTGCAGTACTCCGTGCAGCTCCCGCCGCTCTCCCTCACCTCCTCCAAACCGAAGAACAGGGCCGCGGTGCACGCCCGGCCCACCATCGACACCGACCGCACGTCCTTCCGCTCGACGCCCTCGACCGCCTCCTCCACGCACGCCCCGTCGCCCAACCCCTTCTCCCCCAAGCGCACCTACGCGCACGCCCCCCTCGCCATCTCCACCGCCCTCCCCGCCCCGCCGTCCCCGTCGCTCTCCTCCGCCTCGCCCTCGCTCCCGCCCACCCCCGTCTTCGCCACCGCCGTCCCCACCCTGTCCATGTCCTCTCCCTTGCATAGCAAGCCCGTACCCGTACCGATGTCCGCCTCAGCGCGCTCGCCGCACCCATTGAAGAACGTGCCCCTGCCGTCGTCGCCCGCGCTCTCGGCGTCCGCGTTCGGCGGCTCGCGCTCGAGCAGCCCGAGCTCGTTCTCCTCGTCGGCCGTCGACGTGCTCGCGCCGGGCGACCTCGTCGGCGAGGGCCTGCGCCTGCAGGGCGACGTCGTGCGCCGCGTGCCCATCCCCGTGAACAGCGGCCGCGGGTGCGAGGAGCCGGCGGCGACGTTCGAGGTCGTGAGGTTGCTGGGCACGGGGAGCTATGCGGTCGTGTACCTCGTGCGCGAGGTGCTGTATCGCGCGCCGACGGTGTCGGTGTCGGCGGCGAGCGATGATGGGATGGAGTTTGATATGAGTTTGGATGGACATGGGGATAGTTATAGTGAGAATGAACGGGAGGTGGATGCGGAGGGGAAGGAGAGTAAGTATGGGCGGGAGTATGCGATCAAGGTGTTGAGTAAGGGAAACCTCGACGAGGAGGCTCTGAGTGCGCAGATGTTCGAGGTGCGCTTTTTCACTTTTCTTGTTATCATTATTTTCGATTTTTGACTGACTATATGCGCTTTTTCGCTTTCGTTATCATCGATAGGCTCGCATCCACCAGTCGCTCCCACCACACCCCAACATCGTCACGCTACACCGCACGCTCGAGACCCCCGCCTACCTCCTGCTCCTGCTCGAGTTCGTCCCCGGCGAAGACCTGTTCTACTTCCTCGAGCAGGCGCGCGACCACTGCGACACCGCGCCCACGGACCCCGCCACCATCGCCACCTCGCCCGCCTCCTCCTCCTCCCTCTCCTCCAGCGCCTCGTCCTCCACCGAGTCTTCCGCGCGCACGCCGCCGACGCCTTCACTCCTCGGCACGCTCGCGCCGGGCAAGCTGCTCGGCCGCACGCGCTTGAGGCTGATCGCGAGCATGTTCGGCCAGATGTGCGACGCGGTGGCGGCGTGCCATGCAAGGGGCGTGTTTCACCGCGATATCAAGCCGGAGAACTTTATTGTGACGGATGGGTGGCATGAGGTTGTGCGGCGCGAGGTTGTTGAGGGGAGTGATGGGAAGAGTGAGGTGAGGGAGAGGAGGGAAAGGGAGAGGCGGGTGGTGGTGAAGTTGACGGATTTTGGGTTGAGCACGACGGATGTGCATTCGGCGGATATGGATTGTGGGAGTGCGCCGTATATGAGTTATGGTGAGTCGATGCTTCGATCGTGCCCCTTCATTTCTTGGGTTATCGTGCCCCCTTCATTGTCCCTTCATTTCCTGTGGTATCGTGTCATCGTGCACCCTTCGTTGTCCCCTTCCCCTTAATGAATGAGATAATGGATGAGATACTGATTGCCTTGCTTTTGCAGAATGTCGAAATAACATACACCCTACTTATACTCCCCGTGCGGCCGACGTATGGTCTCTCGGTATAGTTCTCATCAACATGTGCGTACTCTTCTCTTTCATTCCTCCCCTCCCCGTCCCCCGTCCCCCGGGCTCGCGGGTGGGGTCCTCCATGCCGATCGCTGACCCTTGCCCTTTGCCTTCCCCACCCATCCCTAGGTTGTACCACTATAACCCCTGGACAGATACCACCGAGGGCGTGTGCCCGTCCTTCACGCTGTACCGCCAAAACCCGGTGCACTTCTTCCTGGCGCGGTTCGCGGGGATGACGCCCGCGGTCGCGGAGTTCCTCGCCGCGCGCGTGTTCTGCATCCTGCCCGACCCCACGGACGACGGCGCGCGCGTGTCGGCCGCCGCGTTCGGCGCGTGGGTGCGCGCCCTCCCGGATCTGCTCGCGCCCACGCCCTCGCCTTTGCCACCGCCTACTAGTAGGCCACAAAGCAGTGCGGGTAAAGGACATGCGGGCGGACATAGCAGGGCGGCGAGCGTGACGTTCCCGGCGGGCGCGGACGTGCAGGCGCACCGGCTCGTGTCGCTGCCGCATTCGCGGCGTCCGAGCTTGCGGAGCGCGGCGGGGTCACGGAACCCGAGTTTGTTGGCGGCGCAGAGGGCGAGTTGGGCTGTTGGGCCGCCGCCGTCGTCGTCTGTGTTGGGCCCGCCGCAGGAGGAGATGGAGCAGGTGACGAGTTGGGCGTTGGCGCAGCGGGAGGTGGAGAGTGCGAGTGTGCTCATTAGTGGGATGCAGACGTCGTTGGCGACGGTGGTGGATCAGGAGGTGGAGGAGCACGAGCATGACCACGAGGAGGATGCGGAGCACGACCATGACCACGAGCAAGACCATGAACACGACCACGAGGCCTCCTCGCGCAGCGCGTCGACGCAGAAACGGCGGAAGCGCGGTGCGCGCAAGGGTAAAGGCGTGCAACAACAGCAGCAGCTGCAGCAGCAACAACACCCGCACCCGGACGACACGCTCGAGACCCTCGCCATCGCCTCGCAGACCCTCGCACGGGAGATCAGCCGCAAGTCGCGCTCGTCGAGCCTGGTGGGGTCCGGGTCGGTGGTGGGCGTGCCGTCGCCGTTGTCGGCTACGTCGACGATGTACAACGCGACCACGTCTGCATACGGCGCGCCGCCGTCGCCTGCGCCTGCTCAAGTGTCGCTTGGGCCGTTGCCGCTCTCTGCGCCCTCCCCAGCATCGGCATCGACGTCGATCTCCTCATCACAGCCAATGGCTCCGACGCTTGCACCGACGCCCGCTCCGGCGCCCACGATCACGAAGAAGCCGTCGAAGTGGCGGCTCGGCTTCGGCAAGAGCAACAGCAACAGCAGCAACGCTGCGACTCCCGCGCCCGTCAAGGAGGACGCGGAGAAGGCGCCGTCGTCGACGGTGAACAACGTCGCGAGCCTGCTGAACAGCCTCAACGCCTCTTCCTCGTCGTCCGCCGGCATTGGCATCTCGCTCAACCACCCCAACGCGTCGTCTGCCGTGCCCGCGCGCCTGCACCCGCACCCGCACCCGTATCAGCAGGAGCACGTGCACACGGCGGGGAGCGCGCTGAACCCGCTCGCTGCGAACATGCGGTATGCGCACCACCAGCAGCAACAGCAGCAGCACCTCCAGCACCCGAGCGCGAGCGCGAACTCGAGCATGGTCTCGCTCGACGAGCCGCGCGGGCGGCGCTACCGCGCGAACGCGCCGGCGGGGAACCTCGGCGAGGGCGGGATGTGGGGTGCGTCGACTGTGAGTGCCTTTGCCAATAGTGGACACGGACCCGCGAGTAACGATCGGTCTCCTTATTCTTCTTCTTCCCTTGCTGCCTCGTCTTCGTCCTCGTCGTCCGCTGGATCTTCTGGACTCGGTTATTCGTACGCGTCGTCGTCGTTGTTGTCTGTGCCGTCTGTGCGGCAGCGGGGGGTGTCGCCTGCGTCGGTGAGCCAGGCGTCGGTGCTGTCGGCGTCGACGACGTCGAGCAACTGGCGGAGCTCGACGAGCAGCGCGGCGACGAGCTCGTCGGCGTTCACGCGGTATAGTAATGGGAGCGTTAGGAGCGTGTCGACGGCGGCGACGAGCGTGTCGAGCGCGTCGAACAACAGCTGGCGCAGCGGCAAGACCGGGCCCAACGGCCGTGACTACCGCATGCCCGCGAACGTCAAGTGTGAGTCCCCCTCTCTCTGTCATCACAGAATACTGTATTGTGCGTGCTAACGATGTGTGTGATGGCGATGCAGACGTCGAGCAGCTGCCCTGGGAGCTCGGCGAGGTGCCGCGCCAGCAGTACATGGACCCCGAGACCGTCACGTTCAGCCAGCCGCCCCAGCGGCGCGCGCCGAAGCCGAAGAAGAACTCGAACCTGGACACGATCTCGGAGCGGCCGCCGCCGTCGCATGCGCTGTCGTCCGCGGGCAGCTCTACGGAGCTGGACCGCACGAGCAGCGGGAACAGCAACAGCAGCGAGGGCAACGGCAATGGCAATGGCGAGGAGGGCAGCGGCGCGACGCCGCGCAAGGTCCAGAAGGGCCAGATCAACGCGCTGGCGAAGATGCTGTCTGCTCTCAGGCGATAGTCTCCTTCGTACGCCCCTCGTACGCGCCCCCTCCGTGTACCCCTCGTACGCACCCTCGTTCTCGTACGCGCCGCCGTGTTCTCTTCGGAAGATTATACGCCCCTCTCCTCCCACTCCCGGTCTCCTCCCCACGAAAGTAGTAAGTAGTAGTATGCAGCGATGCAAAGTGTAGTGCTGGCCTGCTTGGTGCCTCAGTGCTCGGTCTCCGTCATTGATTGCCCGTTTTCCCAACCACCTTCTCCCACCCACCCATTCACCATTCACCTTTCCCAACCCGTCCCCCTCCTCTTTCGTCCGTATCACCCCCCTATGTGGCGTGCGCTTCCCCGCACCTACCTATTCTTCTTGCCCGTCCCCGTTGCCGTGTCCCCTTCCACCCCACTCCACTCCCCGTAAACCAGTAAACCCGCAGTTTTCGCAGTTTTTTGGTGGTCGCGTTTGAAAGCTTGCTAAGCCAGCTGTTCTGTCTGTCGTCACATCCAACACACAACAACAACACACACACAATCATCGTAACTTACTTGCTTTCCCAGTGGACGTTTCTCCTTACAATTCTCTCTTCTCTTCGTTGCAATCCCACACGCTTTCATATTCGCGCTGGTACTGGTACTGCTGCATGGCCCCACGCACGTAGACGGCCACACCTCCAATCCTTATTACTTCCAAAGTAGTTTCTGTCTCTCTCTCTCTCACTCGAGCTCTCACTTCTCATCTACAACTGTATCATGGAGCCAACGACGAATCAAACTCATCAATTCAGATGAGCCCTTATAGC
Source organism: Phlebia tremellosa (assembly GCA_011032875.1). Lineage (NCBI taxonomy): Eukaryota > Fungi > Basidiomycota > Agaricomycetes > Polyporales > Meruliaceae > Phlebia > Phlebia tremellosa. Next base: position 128,583 of record JAAIFI010000010.1, on the reverse strand, counting down.
TTTTATTTTCTCGGTTCGAGGGTTACGCGATGCCTCCTATCGCGCACGCGATTCCGTTGGCGTGGACTATCACTATCAGGAATGCGAACGAGATCATGATACCGGGGCGCGAGATACAGTGAAAGATACAGTGCCTGAACTTAGTAGGTATAAATAATTGCGTGCGTGCGTAAGTGCGAAGCTGTCCTTTAGTAATGCGGAAGATGAGAAGAGTCGTTGGAACATTGTCGCTGTATTGTATTGTTGAATGCAGGCTTCTTGACATGAGATGCCACCAGAGATCGAAGTGGACTATTGCGACGGTCAAAAACAGGGCTGCAGGACGGTGGCGCGGGCACTTACCTATCGTCCGACTCCAGCTTATCGGGTGGGACTCGGCCTATCCAAACCCTCCCTGACTGGGCCCTGCGCTTGACTGCCGCTGGAAAGCCTGATAAGCCATGTTCTGCTCAACTGTGGGGGGTTGAGGCGGCTCAGGAGTGACGGTGGTCGTGTCGATGAGGATCGTCGAAGAGTGAGGCCGTGGATTCGGGGGTGGGGCCGGAGAGGCAGGGCGCGACGGGGGGTCTTCGTAGTCCATCTCGCTGTCCGAGGACATGCTACTGCCGGACTCTGTCCCGGTGATGATGTAGGTGCCCGTGCTGTGCGTGCGGACAAGGTTGGCGTAATAATCCTGAAGGATCTCGCGGGTGCACTGGGACATGGCATGCCGGTGAGATCGAAGTAGGGGAAGATGGGGGAGGGGAAGAGGAAGCGTACCGTGAGCCTCCAATCTATCATCCGCAGAAACTCCCTTTCTAGGAGGTTAAGCTCGCCGACCGGTATGCCTCCGACCTTCGCGTACAGGTTGTTGGTGCAGAACGCGTCACAGAGGGCTTTGCTGGACACTGCGACCGAGGTGATGAGGAAGCGATGACATGTTAGGGAGGACAGGGTGAACGCAGGGATTCGTGCGCAGATTTGATCGATGTAGTGGAGGGTGATCAAGAGACACGACCGCTGCCAAGATGTTAAAGCACTCGACACGAAGGACGACAGTGAGTACTCACTTCTACTTTGGTGAACTTGACTATACGACGAAGATAGTCGAGGACAGAGATGCCCGGCGCAGAGCGTGAGTGGAAGCGGGTGAGAGCTTCACTGTCGATTGATATGCGATTCAGCGCGTAAGCCTGTGCAACATGGTGCTACCTGGAAGACGGGGTTCGTGCGCACGGAGATAGAGGTATGCGGTCATTATGAACCATTAAACGTTGCATCATGTCGGCTTAAAATGAAGAGGAAAATCCGCAGAAAATGTTAGGAGAAATCCAGATTTACGGGAGATATTGTGACGCACCGATTAACTGGACGAGGACGTCTACGTCGACTTCCTCGAAGGCCGCCGGCAAACTGACCCTCTCTGGAGGTTCCATCCACCCATCGCAGTCGACGATCCAGTTGTGTGATGACAGGAGCACTCAATAGACGACAAAGCTCTCAGGCCTGCGACGCCAAATCAGGTCGATCCGCTCAGTTTTCTTGTCAGGCACCCGCTGAAACATGCAAAGGGGGAGACACTCCCAATCCGGACACCAGGCGCGCACCCAGCCACCGAGACACCTGTACAGTACCACCCAACGCAGCTTGAACCTTATCTAGTCTCTGCCACCAGCTAGCCTCGCTGACATAAGCAACTATTCCCGGTACGAGTCTGTAGTGTCCAGTCCGCCCTCACCGTCGACCACCCTCCCCTACATCCGAAATGGCCCCCAAAGTGGTGAATACTATGCTCTTGCGCTTGACGAAATGCTGTCCGCTTACTTTGCCCGCTTTCTAGGACCCCAACGAGATCAAGATCATCTACCTGCGGGCGACAGGTGGTGAGGTCGGTGCCTCTTCTGCACTCGCGCCAAAAATCGGTCCTTTGGGTCTGGTGTGTTTTGTCACTGTATTCTAGGGGAAGGCGGTATCACTTATCAGGGTCGCATGCTGCTAGTCACCGAAGAAGGTCGGTGAAGATATCGCGAAGGCGACCGGTGCATGGAAGGGTCTGCGCGTTACCGTGCAGCTCACCATCCAAAACCGTCAAGCCAAGGTTGACGTCGTCCCTTCTGCCTCCTCCCTTGTCATCAAGGCTCTTAAGGGTGAGTAGCGTCGGCATATCCGATCATCGTGCACGTGTTTATGCGTCTACAGAGCCCCCACGCGACCGCAAGAAAGAGAAGAACATTAAGCACAGCGGAAACATCACTCTCGACGAGGTCTTCGACATTGCGCGCACAATGCGGTCAAAGTCTCTCGCCAAGACCCTTGCCAACGGTGCTAAGGAGATCCTCGGCACAGCGCAGAGCGTCGGCTGCACCGTCGACGGCCAGCCCCCTCACGACATCATCGACGCTATCACCGCGGGCGAGATCGAGGTGCCAGAAGAGTAGATGACAACTGCGATTGGCTGGGCTGCATTCGTTTGTTGTATTCTGTCATCATCATATACTATGACTGCACTTCTTCTCGGGATGTAAGACTAGGAAGACAGATCCTGGACCTCTTACGATCGGCAAGCGGCGCACTGCGTACCATACTTGATGCGTCGAAGGCTCTCAAGCCTTGATATCTTCACCGTCGGTATATGGCGTCATGGCAGTAGTCTTGGACAATACATGTCTTGCAACGAGTGTAAACTCCGTGGGCACTGCCAGTGAAAAGGGTCCGGCATACATAACAACCTAAGAATATGATTACACTACAGAAGTACGCGAGCCTGCCATGCGGTCTGCCAACTATACAAGACTAGATCAACGGGTATACGGGAGTACAGGTCTCAGCGACTCACGTCTCGGATATATGGCAGTTGCAGAGCGCTGCCTATTATGGGCAATTGTCGCAAGAAAGTTAGAATTACAGGGAAGAAATCCCTATATACATGTGAGTTACGCTTGATGGGAGAGGCTATACACACATACCCGAACAGATTCAAGAATCCGAATGTCTCCACAACGACGCCCACGAACGGCCACTTGCAGAAGACTAACAGGATGCCTCCAAGGAAGCATACTGTCCCGCGCAGCTTCTGCTTGCGCGCGAAGAAATAAAACGTCTTTTGTGGTCCGATAATGAGTGTCAACCCCGAGATGAAGAGAAGCTGTATGGCGGATGTTAGAGACGTTGTGCGCGTGTCAATAGCATATGACGTACGTTCCCGAGAGCCAACAATGCCCCGTCGAAGAACAGCATGACACCCAGGAGCATGAACAACCCTCCGAACGTCGTCAGCGCGACGCCAATCTCTGTAAGGTCGAGTTGAGATGAGGGCCAGACATTTGTACGATAGTTGACTGACTTTGTGCATCTGTGAGCCACATTTCGGTGTCGTTGGATTAAAGCTATGGGTGGTATAGGGATGCCGCCAGCAGCGTGAACAACGCGGAAGAGAGCAGACGGACGCAGGCGCAGTTCGGACTCGTACTTTCAACGGTCGGGGTACGTGTCAAGCGTGAGAACAGGCGCGCTGCGGGACGCGCGCGTGAGCATGAAGGCGCCGAAAATCACGACCACCGTTATTGCTTGCTGCAAAGAAGGTCTGACGAAACGTACAGCTAGTCAAGACTGTATGTGTTGTCTTAAACTCAACATGAATCCTCGTTGTGTCACTTGTGTGTGCGTCCAGTCGGATGCCAATTCTCACATTATTTACCAGCCGAACTGCACAGGGCTAAACATGCACAAATAATGACCGCTGTTCAATGCCGCATAGGGCGCTTCCTACTCTGACATTACTCTCTGAGACTCTCCCGACCACGACTAGTTCTCGACCACGTCTTTGAGGATGCTTGTCCACTGTTCCTCGACTTATGGATAGGATATATTCCTAGCACCAAGCGTCGGTGGCCTCTCTATTACATCCAACATACCACCCTCCGAGTCGGTGTCGTTAAGCTGACAGAAGAAGACGGAGGGAAGCTGAGGATTTGTATACGCGGTACGCGATTAGTACATCCGTTGCCAGGTTCTTTGGACGCTATGCGTATCCATATGGACTGCGCTTAATGGCATGGCTTCCAGTCAAGTCGACGGGCCCACACCAGTGACGGGGTGTTCTGCGTATGACCTGGGCGCCGAACACTGAAGATTCCACGCAGGCGTCTGCGCATAATGGCACGGTCCCGATTGCAGAGTCCGGTGCCGTTCAGGAGGATATGCCCCTAGTCACAAGGTTTAATCATAATGCATGATCTCCCGCAAGAGTATATAGAGAGACAGATATGGCTAGCTTTGGAAGAGCAGTATTAAATCGACCCCTCTGTTCTCCATCGCCCATCCCAATCGTCAAGATGCCCACCAAGGTGATCGTCGTCGGTGCTGGTATCGCTGGCCCTGTCCTGTCCATCTTTCTCTCGTTGAAAGGCTACGAGCCTGTCCTCTATGAGCGGACTGAGAGTATCCATGACGCCGGTCTAAGCCTCTGGTAGGCCCCAATCATGTGCGTCAGGGCTCTATCTGACCTGCCGATACAGCTTGCAGCCCAACGGCCTCCTTGTCCTGAAGAAAATCCCAGGACTTCTTGAGTCCATTGTAGGACGCTCTATCGAGAAGTTCGCGTTTTACTCTGTCTTGCCAGAGGACAAGGGCGTTCTTGCTGAAAGCGATGTTCCCAAGTTAATGAAGCAGCATTACGGAGTCGGTATGGTCGGAGTACGCCGCACTGCGTTCCACCAGACGTTAGTGAACGCAGCAGAAAAGGCCGGCGTTCCTATCAAATGGGGACACAAATTGGTATCTATTCAGCAGGCAGAAGAATCCGTGACTGTCAAGTTTGAAAACGGCAGCGAGGACACTGCCAGCTTTGTGATAGGCTGTGATGGTTTGCATAGCAATACTCGCATCTGCCTCTTTGGAGAAGAGCAGGCGAGTTTCACTGGATTGGTGCAGGTCAGTGCGGGCAATTACGGTTTTGGTGTGAGCTACACTTACACAATTGAATGTTAATATAGGCTGGCGGAATCTGTCCGATCCCCAATCCCACAGACTATACACCTACGATGATCAACGTCTTTTCCAACGGGGCACACATCGTCACATATCCTTGCAGCGATACGCATTGCTCTTGGGCGTATGTTGTTTCTGTTTGTTGAAGCCAGATAATCACTGCTCACCTCGATGCCAGCGCAACGCAACGCGAACCAGAAGCTAAAGAGACCTGGAGGGCGATGGATCAAGCTGGCGCTGAGCAATTCCGGAAGAATTCTGGTTTTGGAGACTGGGACTATGTCGGTGAGATTGTGAAGAACACGAAAAATATAATCAAGGTAAGCGTTGAGCACGGCTCTCAGCTCAAGCAACGACCTGGTTTTTTGCAGTACGGCTTGTACGATCGACCCGAACTCAAGGCATGGCACAAGCAAAGGGTATGCTTGATTGGCGACGCTGCACATCCTACGAGCCCTGTACGTTTTGTCTAGTGTGCTTTTCCGTGTGACCTGCTGACCGCGTAATAGCACCTTGGCCAAGGAGCAAACCAGGCTTTTGAAGATGTGAACACTCTTATCGAGCTACTGGAGAAACACAACCCTTCGGCCGCTCCGCCCAGCACATCTGTTCTGGAGACCATATTTTCAGAATTTGAGAACGTACGCCTCCCACGTTCTGCGAGGTTGGTCAAGCAGGCCCGTATGCAAGGTGAAAGCCGAGTGGTGGAGGGTGTAGAAGGATGCTTGAAACGAAATGCGATATACCGTGAGATATGGAAGAACGACGAATCGGTCATCAAGCATATGGGCAGTATGTACGAAGACTGATGTACTGTATATCACACGCCATAGTTTGGTAGCAGATAGGGCTGCACATACGACTTGTCAAGCTCACGGGACCAGCCAAGGACGTAAATGATGCTAGTGACAAATATGAGGAATATATCAGCCTAGCCGTTGCTTGGTGTGGGGATGATGCACCTTATGCGTTCCTCGAGTTTGAAGCTTGCAGAGTATGATAGCAAACTAAAGAGGCAGGTGCATCCAACCTCGACATACGAGGATACTTTACAACCAAGAAGACATTGACATACAGATTACACTGAACAGATCCCCTTGTTTCACCCGGTACAAGGGTTAGAATAACTCCTGATGAACAACGTCTCCCGAGACCATCTCTAGGTGTCTAATAGCGCCTCCTGAATAGTCCTACTGCATCGCCCTGCGAAGGGTTCACGATGAAGCCTTCAATTGGCGCAGCCTCGTGGACAGTAATCAAATCGGTCCGCAGAAAGTCCCAGTCGAGGATGCATATGGCTAGACCTTCAGAGCGCAGTAGTACATATGCATAAGCAAGCATAGGTCTGGGTTCTTGAGGACCTAAGGGTCAATCGAACGAGTAGCTGCAATTGTGTGATGTGGCGTACACTTTGTTTGGCGCCCATTATCAACCTCTTCACCATCCACCATGTCCGCCGCGGGGGGAGCCTACGGGGCCAGCAGGGCCTCAGACACAGATTTCAGAAAGAAATGGGACAAAGAAGAGTATGCAGAGAAAGCGAAAAAGAAAGATGAAGAGGAAAGAGAACGGATGCAGGAGAATGACCAACGCATAAAGCAAGGTTCGTTAGCTATGGTCCCTGGACATAGTCAATTAAATGAGCACGCTATGTAACAGGGAAGAAACCACGCAGAGGGAAGAAGGATGACCTCCCTAAGCCTACGGAACTCATGAAACGCAGAGAGGGTTCCCTTGAGCTGGAGAAGAACTTAGGAAAGACTATGGTTGTGCAGAATACCAGCGGCAGGGGCCCCGGCGTGCCAGGATTCTACTGCGAGGTTTGTAGTCGCACCTACAAGGACAGCACTGGATATTTGGACCATATCAACGGTCGAGCGCGTACGTGGTTCTCATATACGTTCAAATCTCATATATTGACGGGTTGCGGTCTCTAGATCTGCGGGCTCTTGGTCAGACAACACGAATAGAACGGTCGACGGTAGAACAAGTCAGAGCCCGAATAGCATATCTCCGTGAGAAGACAAAAGAGGCCTCAAGCGCGAAATCTTACGACTTCGAGCAACGCCTGGCAGAGGTCCGAGAGAAAGAGGCGGCTGTTCGTGCGGAGAAGAAGGCCAAGAAGAAAGCAGAAAGGGAGAAGGCTCGTATGGAGATAGTCAAGGATGTCGAGATGGGACAAGACGATAACGAAATGATGAAGATGATGGGCTTCAGTGGCTTCAACACATCCAAGAAGTAGCCCGGTATACCCTCTGGACCATGTACGATGTATCAATACCGAACCCTCTCGTAAGCCTGTATTCTAGAAGCACAACTATTGTAATACATATGCTATTTCATTGCTCTACTAGAAGCTACACTTTAAGGATGCGCCAAAGACAGGACAAACTTCGTCTCTGCGACCTCTTGCTCCTCCTCTATGAGCACCTTCTGATGCGGTTTCCGCTGACCTGCATCCTGCGGGACGCTGCGGATCGTCTTGTTGATAATTTCTTTGTGTTCCTCCATCGCCACCAACAAGTCGTCTCCCTCGCCATCTTCGAATTTATGGAAGACGTCCACGTCGTCCGTCGCCTGCAGCCCGGCCTTCTTGCGAAGCTTCTGCACACGATTGATCATCTCACGCGCAAGCCACTGTCCCATGAGACCCGGATGCACCTGGATGTCCAGGCGGACGACGACGTCGTTGTCCGTGTTTGTCGCGTACTTCTCTGTTGCGGACTCGGGAAGGTCGAGGTATCGCTGGACAGTGAGGTCGCCCTCTACAAGCTCGATACCGTTTACGACTAGCTTGCCGGTCTTGATGTAACTCTTAACGTCTTCGCTTGACACGTTAGGCAGCGCATTCTTAACACGGCCAATGTCTTTCCGCAGTTTCCGTCCAAGGACGGGCCAGTCTGCTACCGCGCGATATTTCACGCCAGATAATGACTCGTCGGAGCTGAAGACCACATTTTGAATGTTGAGCTCCGACTTGATATAACCTTCGAGGGGTCTGACGTCTTCTAACCACTCGCTGTCTGGATGGAACACAAGCAGTTCCAATAATGGAGTCTGCGTTATTGTCTCAGTTTGATTATACAAATTACAGATGTTGTAGTTACTCACCTTGAGAGATAAGCTGTGACGTTCACGGAGAACGCGAGTTAGTTCAATGACTGTCTGCATACGCTTGACTTGTCGCTCAATATCTTCGTCGAAGTACGTCTCGTTGACCTCGGGGAACATTAGGAAATGGATAGACCGAGCGTCTCCCGCCTTTGGATCCTCGGGGATGAATTCACGTAGAGACTGGTAGATGTTCTCAGTGAGGAAAGGAGTATACGATGACTGTCAAAGATACGTCAGCTTTGATTTGTAGATATCGGCAGACTCAAACGCACCATAGTCCGACAAAGAGTGAAAAGTGTCTCGAACAACGTATTGAGAGCCGCAATAGTATCTTCTTTGCCCTCCGAGCCCTTCAGCCGCTGCCGATTGAACCGAATGTACCAATTCGTGAGCTCATCCACAAGGTCCAACAACCGCGGGATGATAGTGTACAGCCGGTACGCCGCCATCTCCTCGCGTACGAGCTTGATGAGCGACTGACAGCGCGCGAGGATCCAGCGATCCATGACGTTGTTCGACGCCGGCAGGTGCGGGTTATACATGAAATCGAACTCGCCCGTCTTGCGGTGCAGGTGCACCTGCCCGAGGAAAAATCGGAAGGCGTTAAGCCACGGGAGCAGCACGCGCGACACGACCTCGCGTACACCTGCTTCGCGGAAGCGCAGGTTGTCACCGCGGACGATGGGGGAGTTGACGAGGAACATTCTATAGAAAGATATCAGACAAGGCTCACGGCAATGCATCCATGGAGGTGAAAGGCAGACCTTGTCGCATCAGCGCCATACGTGTTGATAACCAAATTAGGATCGGGGTAATTCTTCAGACTTTTGCTCATTTTCTTTCCATCCCTGCAATTGCACCAGTTGACATATATTAGATCGCCACTTTGTAAAAGCACTCACTCAGCAAGGACAAGACCAGTAACAATCAGGTTCTTCCATGGGGCACGGCCGAATAGATGTGTGGAGAGCACAAGCAGTGTGTAGAACCATCCTGGATATTATGTGTCGATAATGTGGCGTGTAATCAATTAGGACAATACGTACCTCGAGTCTGGTCAATACCCTCAGAAACAAAGTCTGCTGGGAAGGTGCTCTCGAAGAGCTGCTTATTCTCGAAGGGATAGTGCTGTTGAGCGTACGGCATACTGCGCAAATCTCAGTCAAATTCCGAAGGGAAACTGATATTAAAGACACACCTGCCGGACTCGAACCAACAATCGAACACCTCCTCGACTCGCTTCAGCTGGCCCTTACCTTGTTTTGAGGGGATAGTGATGTGGTCAATCTTGTCACGATGGAGGTCATTGATGCCAGTCACACCCGAAAGCTTCTCGAGCTCTTCGACCGAACCAACACACACGATCTATTTGCCAACGGTGGTGAGCTGAGGAGATCGATAATCATGATAATGTAGACACAAACCTCCTCATAATCTTCACTAGCCCACAGTGGGATGGGCGTGCCCCAGTACCGGTTTCGCGAGATGTTCCAGTCGCGCGCGTTGGCGAGCCAGTTGCCGAATCGTCCATCTCCGACGTTCTGGGGTACCCTATATTACGTATATGTATCAAAACAATGCTGAAAAACCACATTTAAAGTTGTTAGAACTCACCAGCGCGTCTCCTTGTTGTTGGCCACAAGCTCATCGACGATGGGGGTGACGCGTACGAACCAGACGGGGATGGCACGGTAAATAAGAGGTGTACCCGATCTTCGCACAGATCATCAGTCTCATGCACTGCACATATAAGAAAGGAGCCTACACACCTCCAGCAGAACGGATACGAGTGCATCAGCGTTGATTGTACTATTAACCTCCCTTTCGCCTTCAAGGCCTTCTGGATGTCCTTGTCTGCTGCCTACATATGCTTAGTCACCGACATGTTCTCAGACTCCATAAATTTCATGACGACGCACCTTCACATGCTGTCCAATAAAATCGGGCACCTCTTTCGTGAACCGGCCTGAGTCGTCGATGGGACACGGTGGCATCTCATCGGCGCGAAGTATGCCGTTAGCAATGGCAATGCGGTGATCATCTTCACCAAACGCAGGGGCTTGGTGGACAATGCCGGTACCGTCTTCTGCGGTCACATACGTATCGTTTACGACTCGGAATGCCCTGTCCTCGAACTGCACGATGATCAGATGTTAATAATACGATAAACCGCATAGAAAGCACATACCTGCTCGGTGAAGTACTCAAACAGGGGAACGTAACGCCAACCCTTCATGTCTGATCCCTTGAATGTTGCTAATTTCTTGTATTTGGCCTTTTTCGGATCCTTGTATAGGGTTTTTAGAAGTGCTTCCGCCAGGATGAAGTTCTGATCATGTTGCTCGTCGTGGATTTTGATATAGGTGAAGTCCGGGTGGACGCAGAGCGCGAGGTTAGAGGGAAGTGTCCATGGCGTGGTCGTCCAAGCAAGTAACGATGTTTTTGCGTCATCCACAAGTGGGAAAGCAACCGTCACTGAATAATAGATTGAGCACGAGGTCTGAAGCAATGGAGAGCACGCCGATCTGCTTACCTGCAGGATCGCTCACATCCTTGTAATTTTGGCCGGCCTCAAAATTCGACAGTGGGGTAAGGCAGCCGGTGGAGTAGGGCATGACACGCAAACCGCGATACACGAGTCCCTTTTTGAACAGCTCGGCGAATGCCCACCACACACTCTCCATGAAGGAGAGATTGAGTGTCTTGTAGTCATTGTCGAAGTCGATCCAGCGGCCCATGCGTTCGACGATTGCACGCCAGTCGGACGAATAGCGCATGACGATGGCACGGCACTCGGCGTTGTACTTGTCGATACCCATGGCCATTACGTCCTCACGTCCAGTGATGCCGAGCTTCTTGTCGATCTCGTGCTCGACGGGAAGACCGTGCGTATCCCAGCCGAAACGGCGGGAGACATGGTGTCCGCTGACGTGCGCATGACGGGTGACGATGTCCTGCGCGTTCACATGTTAGCATACGGTCACCATGGACTAATATTGGGACGTACTTTGATGGTACCCGCAAGCAAGTGTCCGTAATGCGGCAACCCTGTAGCGAACGGCGGTCCGTCGTAGAACGTGTACTCGGGGCGGCCTTCAGAGAGCTTAAGGCTGGTCTTGAACGCGTCGATCTCTCGCCAGTACTGGAGGACTTTCTCCTCCTCCTTTGCAAAATTAAACTGGGCGGACACTATTGGAGATCGGATTGCAGAGATTGGTCAGACGAGTGCGATCACAGGCGGAAAACGGTTACTTACGGTCGTGTGGTGGGAATGCCATGACTGTAGGCTGTAGGATGTGTCGATGGGCTCGATGGGTTGTATTTATGTAGGGCTGCGAGCCGCCCTGTCAAGGAGGTGACTCGGGAAAAGGGCGCTGTCTCGTCGCACTCAGTCAAGAAGGACGATAGAGGACGATCAGCGACGGAAAGAAATCAGGCGCTTGCAGCGTTCTCATTTGCAGCCACATCGTTCTCGACCTCACAGACGACCACAAAACCGACCCTCCCTCACAAAAAATCTCGAGCTGGCCTTGCGCTGAATATTCCTTGCATACTGGTTCACTGATGTTGCACAACAAAGCCTCCCAACGCCTGCGGTGTCCACAAGCTATCTGCGTTTAGGAGGTGCACGTGTTATTATGTCTCCTAGTCATGCTACAACACAGCCAATATATTCCATCTCCAACATGTCGTTCGTAACTGGGTAGCTGCGGGGAATGATGCACGATGATTCACGTAGAGTCATACCGTCGAGGTGCTTGGGAAATTCAGGAGTGAGAACGACCTCAGATACTTGACATGGGTCACCGTGGGATTGCATGTCCACAAATCAGTACAACACGCCTTATCGACACCCAACGTGTGTCTCAACCTTCCAGCATGCCACCGCCATTACAAGTTCAGCGCGTTTGTGAGAGCCGGATAGCACCGTCGAGTACGTGGAACGTACACGTCCCCGGAACAGAGTTGCCCTCTCACTCGGTTTATGCCCCGGTGCTCTCACCCTCGGACGGGGTGTACCCACCCGGACTGTATATAAGCGTGTGCCTGCAGTCTCGGCGAAGTGCTCGAGAACAGTGAATTACTACCAAGAGGACGTATATTGCTCTCGTGAGTCCACGGAGCAAAGCGCGTCTCGAGCACGTCGCGCAAGACACCGCCTCTCCTTCGATTGCACCACTCTTCCACCGACCACCACCTCCTCGTCTGCATACCCAAAAACATGGCTAGCCTCGACATATCGTAAGCACCCGCCGTCTCATATTCCACGTATGCTCACTACCGTCTTTCGTGGACATGCAGCTCGGTCCTCCAGGGAGGCTACCAGCATCCGCTTACGCGCTCCTGGCAAGCGAAGCGCACACTCACCAAGGGCATGTTTATGTACCCTATATTTATCACCGATGACCCAGAGGCGGTCGTCGAAATTCCGTCACTCCCTGGACAGTGCCGCTGGGGGGTGAACAAGATTGAGGGTTTCCTTGGCCCGCTCGTGCAGAAGGGCCTCAAGAGCGTCATCCTCTTCGGTGTACCGATGAAGTGCGAGAAGGTGCGGTTCCCTCCGCACTGTACTCTCCTACGCACAGTATACTTATAAGCACGACTGTGATTATGTAGGACGCCGTAGGCACACCCGCAGACGACCCCGCGGGCCCCGTCATTCTCGCGATCCACAAAATCCGCGAGCTCTTCCCCACCCTGTATATCGCGACGGATGTCTGCCTCTGCGAATACACCGCGCACGGGCACTGCGGTGTGCTGCACGCGGACGGCACAATCGATCCCGCGCCCTCCGCCGCACGCATCGCCGCTGTCGCGCTCTCGTACGCACGCGCGGGCGCACACTGCGTCGCGCCGAGCGACATGATGGACGGCCGCATCCGCGCGATCAAGCGTGCACTCATCGATAATGGGCTAGGGAACAAGTGCACGCTTATGAGCTACTCGGCGAAATTCGCGAGCGCGTTGTATGGACCGTTCCGGTGAGTGGATCGTTAAGTTGTGTCTAGTTTGTGAAAGAGAGTACTGATATATGCTGGTAGGGATGCTGCGGGAAGCGCCCCGTCGTTCGGAGACCGCAAGTGCTACCAACTCCCGCCGACCGCTAAGGGCCTCGCACGGCGCGCTATCGTACGTCTCCCTATCCTCCATCCCTCTTCCACAAATTCTGACACCGCTGCGCTTTTCTTCCTCACCAGCAACGCGACGTCGCAGAAGGCGCGGACATCATCATGGTGAAGCCTGCACTGCCATACCTCGACATCATCCAGGATGCGGCACAGCTCGCGCCGGACCACCCGCTCGCGTGCTACCAGGTGAGCGGCGAATACGCGATGGTCGTCGCTGGCGCGCGGGCGGGCGTGTACGACCTCCGGACGATGGCGTTTGAGACGACGGAGAGCATGGTCCGCGCAGGTACGTTATATCTCTGCTAGCAGTCTGGTGTGGATTTGACTGACGGCGTTGGGACTGTGAACCAGGCTGCACGCTCATCCTGTCATATTTCACGCCTCAGTTCTTGGACTGGCTGGACGAGTAGAAGGCGAGATGTACCACAAGAACTGACGGAACGGAATCATACACAAGATCAAATATCAAGAAAAAGCGTCGATTCGGTGTATTACTATCACTAACTAACACTAAATGAAGCTCGAGGTGTGTATTGATAGCTACAATAACAACTAAACAATGCAAACTCTGTTCTTGCTATCAGTTGAAAGCTACAAGTGTGTGGTATCAAGTTGTGGGATGAGAGTCAGATCGTAGATGGGCCGGATTAAGAGTTGTATGTACAGGGATTACAATTTGAGTGGTGTGATGCGTGGGATGTGCAGGAGTGACCATGAAGTAGACATGTTCGTGTGTACGTCGTCAAAGTCATTTCACTGAAGGATTCACTGTTAAATCAGTGATGATGATATTGTTCAAAAAGAGCACTTGCCTATCGCTTCGCTGGGGGCCGGATTGGTGCTGGTGATGGCTCAAATATTGACAAACGCGTTACAGCATAGCCTGCAAGACCCAGGGCTGTAATAGGACATTATGTGAATGATTATGCTGCCGAGGACGAGCAGAATAACGTACCGAAGCCAGTAATCTTCTCAAGTGGTGTGTGGAAGTATATGCTTGTCGTATACGTCGCGAAGAACGCTGCCACGACGACGACTACGTTCGCGAGTACCGCCCACTTGTGATGTGGCGGCCACGCCGGCGAGGCGCGGGCGAACGAATATTGGAGCTGCTCCGAGAGGAAGAGGATGGTGATAGTGAGGAGGAATAAGTGCCCCGAGACGTCATGCCCGCGCCGCAAACGCGGCACCTGGTGCCAGCCATGCTCCGGGGGCATGAGCGATGCGGCAAACAACTTAGGGTGCGTCTCGAATGACAGCGTGCTTTTGGTGTAGCAGTACTCGTTGGGGACGGGAAGGACAGCGCCCGAGGGGAGGTGCACAACGCATTCGCCGCCCGAGAGCGCGACGATGCGCTCAAAAAGCGCAGGGCCAAAGAACCAGCTCGTGAAGAGCAGCCAGACGGCAGTCAGCGCGAGATATTTGTACACGCGTTCTCGGGTGCGCGTGCGCGGCGGGCTCGTGAAGAACAGCGCGAGGAAGGCTGCGGACGTCCATCCCCATAGGTTCTTCGTAAACACGACATTGAAGACGTTTCGTTTGGAGGCGAAGTAGTGGGTATGATGAAGTGGGTGCGGAAGATGGGTAAGGAGGGGGTTGGAGGTGTCGAGGTAGGTGTTATTGAGCACGGAGTAGGCCGTGCCAAAGACCACGATGGCCGTTATCGCCGCCAATGTTTTTCTAGGAAACGCTGCCATATTAGTGACACCAATCAGTGGGTACAGTTAATGGATGCAATGAATGAGAGGGGTCGACGTGGAGGGTAGTGGTGGCAGAGGACAACTTGTGCGGGCACAGGCGCGTCTGCGCTTCAGGCGATCTCGTACGAACCACGTGGCCCTGACGCAATGATCCCCGAAGCGCCCCCCAAGGGTTCGACGTCGGCCCGACTCAGCCGCGGGGCGGGATTGATGCGTAGTATCACTGCTTGGCTACTTACCACCACTATATATGCAGAGGATCGCGTAACATACTGCAGTGTATATGTGGCACGACAGAACGTCGCATCAGTATACAAACCTGCTCGATACGCTCGAATCAATCTTAATATTCGAGATGTTTCACACCAACTTTGCCAACGGAGGATGATAGCCCTCCCTGCTTGTACGTGCTTCTCACTCTGCTGCATGCTTGTAGTATCTGTTCAATGGAATTTCTTATCACAGTCATCTACTGGGTTGACTTCATGATCATACCAGGACAAACCGGCGTCTAGGCTCTTAACATATCTTGTCTTGTGATGTTCGGCAAGTGCCTGGTAACGCTTACCTTTGTTCTCGCTGATACTACTCCTTCGTCTTCGTTGTTCTTATCGTTATACTCGTAGAAGCGGAGGCGTAAGATATAGCACCGATTATTGCGGGTTTCAAGACAATCCGGGATTCAGAAGGCCCGTTACTTTGACACGGTAAGTCACATAACAATCGAACACTGACGCTGAAGATCTGGCTCTTAACACTGCTATCTCACGACAGGCTACGATGCATCACTGCCTACTCGTTCCTGAGCTCGCTGCTCGCATAGTAGAAGCCTGTGCTCAAGATTACCGAGTAGCCTGTCTCGAGAGCGGCTACAGACCCCACTTCAACACCCTTTGCGCACTCGCGAGGACATGTCGTACTCTACAAGAGCCGGCTCTCGACGTGATCTGGTACTACCAATTTGGAATACAAAACCTCGTCAAGTGTATGCCGAGAACTTTGTACCAGATACATAGGCGACCGGATCCAGATGAAAGTGGCATGTACAACGAACTAGTGACTGTCCACTATGTCATCAGTTCTGTGACTCTGTTTGCTTATCTGACTTTTAGAGTGTCAATATGTCGGGAGACGCTACGCAAGTCGATTGGGAGCGTTTTGATTTCTACGCACGGCGCGTGCACAGGCTGGAATGCTCTCAATACTACGTCGGGCGCTTTCTCATGCCAAGGTCACGATACTATGCGGAGGCAGACTCATCTGTGATTTGCAGGATGCAGGAGCTCAAGAGAGGTCCACTCCTACCCAACATCCAAAGCATATGCTGGGCGGTCAGGCATATCTCCAGAGCTTCGTTCCCAGGGCTCAAGTGCCTCCTTATACCGACTCTGACGTCTCTGGAGTTCGTCTGCCAACACGATAAAGGGGACAAGAAGTTGCTCGAGGATTTCATGGCGGCCCTCCCAGCGTATTGTCCTCATCTGCAGCGTCTGCACTTGAAAGCTCCATTCGACGTTCTGGACTTCGTCTCGCTCTCATCGGTCCTGCACGAGTATGGCGCTTTACGCCAATTCGCCCTCACCATCGATATCGGCGATCAACGACAAGGCGATAGAGGCGATTACGTAGTGACCCCCAGTCTCCTGTCACAACTGACCACCATTTCGAACCTGTCCGAGCTGCGTCTTGTCAATGAACCGCGTATGTTCAATCGTTCGTCGTACGCCCCCAGCAAAGACATTGTACAACCCTCTATATTTCGGTCTATCAAAGTGCTATGTCTATATTTCGACGACGTCGAATCGACAATCAGACTCTGGGAAGATTTCGAGTTCCCCTTTCTCAGGGAGCTCTCCGTCGAGTACGGGGAATCCCATCCCTATCCTGCACCACTTAGAATGCTTTCTCGAATCACTGCGAGTGTCTCATGCGACACCTTACAGTCAATCACCATACGTTGCTGCCCCCATTTACCCCGAAGATTTTCTGTCGTTGCTGGCCCGCTATGCCTACACCAGCTAGTGCCCTTCTGTAATCTGCGCTATCTAGTCTTCGAACTCTCGTTCAACCCGATTCCCCTGACGGACGCCGACCTCGAGGAGTTTGCGCGCGCCAGGCCGCACCTACGCACTCTGCAGCTCATAAACAAACCTGAGGATGTAACGTACCGTGGCGTCGCCGCCCTCGTCCGGCTGTGCCCCGACTTGACTACACTCAGCATCGACATCGCACCGACGCCCGCGTTGGAGCCGGACGTCCTCGCCGACCTGCCCGTCAGCACGAACACTGTGCTGCTAGTTTTCTGCAACTCTGTCCAGCGCACCGGCTGGACTTCCGTCCCCAGTCCCACCAACCACGTTCATCTGGACCACCGCGAGCCCGTTGGTAACGTGGAGAGCACAGCCGCGTGGGTGGCGAAAATGTTTCCGCGCGGCCCCCCGTTGCAACGGCGCGATCGTTCGCAAGAGCGGGAGCCGTACATAAGGTGGCGGACCTGGGACGAGGTGTTTGCCTTAGCCGATAAGGAGAGAAAGCGTGCCCTCGTAGGCGACGCGCCCTCAGATAATTCTCTCGTATCAGACGACGTGCCCGCGGATAACGTACCCCGCGAGGGCAGATCCAAGAGGACATCCCGCGTCTTGAGTAAGCTCAACCCGTTCAGGCTAGGGCGGAGCCCGCGGTAGAACGTCAAGCATCGGCCAGAACCGATATAGTATGTAAGCTCACAAATGCTAGAGAAGCTCTAGTAGAATTTCTGTTATACTGCTTGTCTGTAGGTGCAAAAGTTTCCGGTCCAACGACTCCTGTGGTTTGACATACCAGCAGCTCTTTTCCGAACACCGTGGTGCTTCCCACCCACTTGCGATTGAAAATGCGCTCTCTCTGCTTTTCTAACATACGGTATCATTTGGCAGATGGCTTGCGAGCTGATCCGACGGTGGACGCGGGAATTGTTCTCGACCTTTGCCCTTTTCTTGACCGTTGGTAAACTCATGTATCTTTCCTCTGCAGCAATAAGTTGGCATGTTGCAAGGCGCGTTGTCTGCATCAAGCTAAGGAAACAGTCAAGAAAGCGACAGTCGTCACAACCTTATCTTAGCCAGACATCTCTTTATCATCGTGGTACGTCTGAAACCTTTACCATGCTCGAGTCACCAGATGGCTCACTCGGCCTGTAGCTCACATCAGTAAAACCTGACCTGCCAATATAATACGTTATCACGTAATATAATGGTTATCAGCCAGATAAGGTCCAGCCCTCGCACTTATGAGAATTTAATGCGCTTCTCAAAAAATCGAAGATTATATGGTCGTCGGGCCACATTTTATTCCATTATAATCCCGCCCAGACCATTATATGCCTGTGCGCACACCATTATTTGACAATCAAATTACGGCGGGCTTCTCCCAAGCAAAACAGCTCGCGGCCCCCGTTCGCTCTGTGAACTGCGCACCGTTGTGTATCACTACAGTCAACGTTGCGCTTAATTGGGGTGTGTCGCCCGAGAATCGAACCTAAGACTCACCGAAGTTTAGGCGCTTAAGCGAGACAGAACTCACCGACGGTACCACTCCGCCATGCGGGCCATATTATTAGCCGTGTAAACCAATTATATGAAGCCACTTTTTGGCGCCTACTTGCGCTCGCCTCCAGTGCAAGTGAGATATCCTGATTCCTGAAATCCTCTCTCGCGGACGGGTCTTCACACCGCTCCAACAGATGGGTGCATCCCATTGCCCACCTGCGTTATGCTGCGTGATGTCTGCGCTGACCGCTTCCTTCTATCATCTTGGTTGCAAAGAGGTGGCACATTGGCTTGTGCCGCTGTGCAAGTCAGGGTGATGAAGAGTCACGACTCACGAGGCACGCGCACTTGTAAGTTGTGCAATGTGCGTGTCACGCCTGACTATACCGTTGATATGCGAGCCTGCGGGCCTGTGGTGAACGTCTCCAGCAAGACAGCACCCCCTTAAAGCATCTTCTCAGGGTGTTATTTCAAGTGGCGCTGGCGCGTGCTCCAATTGACCTTGGTGATGGACATTCCATTCACTACAGTTGCGGGCTATCTGAGCAGAGCATCGGAGGGTGGTCTCACGTGTCACAAGTTAGGCCTCATTTTATTCCATTATGACAGCTTATGAGCAGGCCCCCGCTGTGCATAAGCCGTCCTAATGGAATAAAATGTGACCGCCTACATTATAAGGTGGTATCAGGAGGAGCGCTTGCAATTATAATCGATCATCAGCGCTTACAATGTGATCACCATGTTTATTTTCTCAAATAACTCCGTATATGGTACAGGTACGCTCTTAATAACCTCTAATATTGTCCATAAGTGCCATACTGGATTATAATTCCAGCCGCAATTTACTGATGCAGGTTGGCGCGTTTTTGCACTGCTTGCGAACTTCCGATCACCCACGCATCATAGCAAAGGATATCTCATTGAGCGCGAAATATATCAATAAGGTGTGATGTACAAAACTCGGGGGTAAGTACCGCCTTCGTTTGTATATGACTATCTCCTCCTCTATCAGGAATGCTGTGGGCTGCATTAGATGCAACTGTCCTCGAGGAATCTGCGCAGCGAGTCGATGGGTGCCTGGTTCTCGCTCCCTCTCGTATAAATACCTCTGGTAGTTGACTCAGGTCAGGAACCAGCACTCATAATAGTCACTGAGTGCTACAAAACTATCAATGTCTCAAAACACTACGGCCTCTGCAAGTATCGCATCCGAGTTCGTAGCAAAGTGAGTTTTCTGTCATGCTCTATCACAGGTTACGCGCTAACCTCATTTGTATTCCGTGGCAGCTTGGTGAACAACTATACCATTTACGCCACGACAGGTCAGTAAGTTTTGGCGTCGCTGTCCGTCATGTCTGATACTAATAAGATGGCCATCGTTCGTAGTTCTCGCTGTATACGAATATGTAATCACCTGGCGACATGAGAAAGCTCTAGTATGGGAGCGGAAATGGATCGACGTGGCTCTTTCTGGCCAACCGGTACCTGTTGGTGTTAACAGTTGTACTAACAGCTGCACCATACACTTCGCATGTAAGCAGTCTGTGGTCTTATATCCTAAAGCGAAATTCTTATACATCAGTAGACGTAAGCTTGAATCATAGTATTGGTTTGGGTATGCCGTCGCTGACGAGTTACAATCATTACAACAACTGCATGGGCACAGATGCCATGCTACGAGTGTGCTATATGATATAGCCGAACTCCTGCCATACATCGTTCTCGGATGTATGCGCAATATATCTTTCTCGGATATAAAGCCGCACTGCACATCAAACCCCTGATCCTCCCAACAGTGTTCTCCGCATTGCGCGTATGCGGGCTGTGGGACCGGAACTGGGCACTCTCATGTCTTGTTCTAATACTGAACCTTGTTCCTGTGTTTGTTAATGGGGTCAGTTTCTTTACTCCCGTCTATGATATGATTTCTTAATCTTGAAACGGTGTGCAGTACGTTGATGGACACCTCTTTGTCAGCTATATAGACGACCCGGTCTTGGGTTGGATCTGTATCGACGCCTCCGAGTTGTTTGTCGAACTTTCGCCTCGGTGAGAGGCTCGTTCCAAGGCTGTCTAGTACTACTAGCAAAGCATGTACTGATGCATGTTTTGTTCTTAGCTGTAAGTGTATATCACTCGCGGCATCTCATAGGCTAAAGATGGCTCATTCGTATAACACAGTAGGTATCGCTAGCCGTCTCGCAGTGACTGTAGCAGACATCATTGTTGTGGTTATCACTTGGATCAAGACCTTTCGTCACGTCAGGGCGGCCTCTCGACTTGGCGTCAGTGTAAGTGTCAGCGCGATCCTCCTTCG
Source organism: Phlebia tremellosa (assembly GCA_011032875.1). NCBI lineage: Eukaryota > Fungi > Basidiomycota > Agaricomycetes > Polyporales > Meruliaceae > Phlebia > Phlebia tremellosa. Next base: position 107,828 of record JAAIFI010000010.1, on the reverse strand, counting down.
TGACGGTGAGTTATCATACATTTTATGTCGTATATCGCTCCCAACCGACTTACTTCCATTATCTAGGCAGCCTTTACTTCTTGTGCGTGTTTTGGTATGCAATTGAAATATCGGTTAGTGTCACTGACACACACCTAGGGCACTTCTGTTTCTGAATGTAGCGCGAATCATTTTTGACAACGTTGTCAGTACCTATAGTATCTCACTGGTCACAATTTAACGTTCTTACATGTCATATTGAACTTCAACAAAGCCCGCCTTATCCAGCCTCAGTCCAGTCACAACAATCGCAGACGTGTACGTAATCCCATCACTTCCTTCTTTTCGAACACAATGTCGATGCTAACAGCAATCTTTAGTCTGCAACCTATTCTCGTCTCGCGCTTCCTCGTCAACCTCCGCCAAGCCGATGTACCGGAAGGTTCAGCAGCAATTAGCCCGCTTCTCGCAGTTCTCAGTCCCAAACTTCCGTGTGCCGACGATGCAGACCATCGTGGGAAACATGGGCGAGCCCCACGAGCATGGGGTTCGAGAAGATTACGAGGAAGAAGACGCGATGGCCGACAAGGCTGATCGCCTGGCCACATCTTCGAGTGGCGACGACGGTGGCGCAGCGCAGCGATGGCAATGGAATCTCCACGAAGAGAGCCATGAGTCTGGGGTATGTGGCTAAAGCCTGATCTCCCCGTGCAGACTAGACCTTCCTGTTTACAAGTTTCTCGCGACATTGAGGCGTGACGGCGAAGCTAGAGTCAGTTACAAAACATAGAACCCTCGCGAAAGATGTACTACTTGAGGTTTGTGGCGCGTTCCCTTCTGGTTAGTAAGGTGCTGGCCCGCTCGGATGAACTTGAACTTTAGGTTCAATTCCTGTTTACTCCTACCAATGCGAGCCCGACATATTTATATCTTGTATACATGTACTCGTACCCAGAGCTCTCTCGAACTGCGCGATAATTGCCATGAATTCGCTGTCTGCCCCACAACAGCTTGTCCGCGATATCTATGTTGAACTCTGTGTTCAAAACTGAACAGTCTGCAGTCAGCGCACGTTCATGCAGCGACATGCAGCAACTTCGAGATGTGTCCTGTACAGGTTGTTTATGATGAAGCTCGATAGGCGGTAGCTAGTCCATAGGATAGGCAAGATATCCAAGAAGAGCTGGTCTGGTCATTTGACCGCCGACCTGATAAGCGAAGAGTCTTGACAACGTCCCGCGGCCTTCGATGCCACAACCACCTGCCTACCACCCACCATGCTCTCATCTACGAGAACCTTTGGGTCTATCATTGCAAGCGTGCGACCATCCCAAACGCACCAAAGACACGTAGAATTACCCATAGACAAAACCGTCTTCTAACCGCCGCTATCTGAACCGTGGAATGTGGCCGAACGTGCGTGGACGACCACGGGAGAACTTTGCGCGTAGGTGAGCAAACCTTCAGGGACCCTGAGGCATTTGTAACAGAATTTTCAAAAGGATAGCCAGCGAGAACGTCAAAAATTGCCGCGAGGGTGTCGCAGACGAGCGTAGACGACAGAAAAGATTGTCTTAGACCGTCATGATGGGCGACGATGGGCGACGATGGACAAAGTTTGACTGAGTCTCGGCGGGCGTTCGGTTCAATTTGAGCGCTCGATCGCCGCCACGGCGCATCAAAATTCGGACGCGGCCCAGCCGCCCCGCACAAGTCTCAGGCTCATCCGGGGAATCCTGACTTGCAGAATTCATACTTCTTCGCTGCTAACCACCATCCTCACCACCTTCGCCAGCCCTCTTCCACCTTCCACGATGCCTCCTTCTGCCATTCAAGTATTAGACCTGGTCGACAACCTGGTCGGGTGTTTGTCGACCGTGTGCGAGGACGGAAACAAGCTGCGAGAGTAAGTCACATTTCAAAATGGCGCATGGGAGTTAGACTAACACGCTGTCACAACTAGTTTTCCGCCCGATTTCTCTCTCGCAATTGTAAACCACCCCTCTTTAATGTCATAACGTACATTCTCTAAATCCGCCTTTGTAGTTGAAGAAGCTGGATACCAAGTTACAATTGGCATCTTCCTATGTAAAGACCATCACCAATTCATACGCACCAGTGAACCGTATACCGGTGGAGGTGCTCAACTCTATCCTCAGTCTGACCATCGATCGCGTACCCAACTTCCGCCCAACTTTACCGCGCGATCCCTACTACGGCACCGTACAGGAGCTGGAATGGCCCTATCAAGACTTCTCGTTATCCACTAGCGTGTGCCGCTACTGGCGCACCGTCGCGATACAATTCGCTGCTAATTGGAGAACAGTGCAGATCTTCGGCCGCTCAGGGCGTCAGGAGACCGCGAGTTTCGCGGCACTGTGCTCCAAATTCGCCTCCACATGCCTCAGTCGCGCATCCTCCACTCCGTTGGACGTAGCACTGTACTCCAAACCCTCGACCTCCTGGTGGGAAAACAACCTGCTGGGAGAAATGCATCGTTTCCGTTTACTTGTAATCGATGACGTCGACGTCATCCCGCTGTTGTGCCACCCTGCTCCCTTGCTGGAAAGCTTGACCATTGAGCCAACATGGCGGACAGGAGGACGCCGTCCCCCAGCAACTATCCCCCTTCTGTTCGCTGGAGAGGCCCCATCATTACATTATCTCAGCATACGATACTTTGTGCCGTGGCCCGCAAACACCTTCACCGGCCTCACACACCTGTGTCTACAGGGCGACGGCACCTCGCCCCCGTACAACTTCCCACAATGCCTCGAATTCCTCGCGTCCACGCCGAGACTTGAGGAACTCGTTTTCGCGTTCGTCGAAGCGTTCACGCGCGACGAGTCAGACCGCGTAATCACTCTCCGTCAACTGCGCCGGCTCGCCTTCCACAACTGCTCCCAGCCCGTCATCGCGCGTATCCTCTCCCGTCTCACCCTCTCGCCCGCCACCGTGCTCGCAATACGCTTCCAGCGGCACGGCGGGTGGCGCCCGGACCGTGAGCTTGACTACTTCGCGTGCCTGCCGCCCGACACCGCGCGCGTCGTCGCGCCGCTTGCACTTTCGCGTGTCTGCCTTGTGCACGACGACGCGCACTGGGTGCGCTTCGTCTGCAGTGGCGCTAAAGACATCAGTGGCGGTGGCGGCGCGTTCGACCTGTACCCCGGACTCGTCGTTGGAGGGCTCGGGCGCCAGGTGCCTACGACAAACGTCGTGCGTCTGCTCGCCGCGTGCCCTGTCACGGAGCTGTGGACGTCTCCCGTGCGCGCGGGCAGCCGCCTCACCATCGCCTCGCGGCACCCGTCAATGGACGAGCAGATCTGGCGCGTGCTCTTCGGCGCAACACCCATGCTGCGCCGGCTCGTGCTCGGCGACTGGCGGCGTTACGGCACAGACGACGACGGCTGTATCCCCGCGCTGTCGACGGGCGACCTTTGTCCAGAGCTCACAGAGCTGTTCGTCATCGGAGACTGGTCAGTGAAGGCGCTCTGTCAGCTGGCGAAGGACAGGGCGGAGGCGGGGCGTCCACTAAAGATTGTGGTATTCCGCCGTCGACCAGAGCACCAGCCGCCGTCGATTGACAGCCCCACCGTCCACCACGTCGAGTACCGGGCATTCTGGGAGCAAGTGACCGATATCGGGGAGTTGGCTGAAGTCGTTGGTAACGTGTCATTTGAAGAGTTTGAGGATTTCTCAGCGTCCCTTCCTGATGTTTGCTTCCAAGAGAGGCACGCCTACTGGGGTAACTGGAGAAATCAGAACACATTGTAACTCTGAGCCGTGCATTGTCGTCTTGTCTATATGTAGTCTGATCGAGATTGTTAGATGTGAAGTATATTACTAAACCCCATCAGAATATGTATGCCGCCTAATAGCTCCTAATCTACTAGAAATATCATGTATTCGTCCAACAATGCGTTGCGTAAGGCGATTTTTCGCGCATGCGTGCTCCGATTTTGTCGAAGATAAAGCTGTGAACGTCGGTGTCGTCAGCCTGCACTCGCAATTGTCAACACAAACGTAGCCACTCACGGTAACGGAGCCATCAGAGTCATCAGCCCAGCCAAAAACGCTGTTGCACCAACAGTACCCATGCGCCCATACATTGCGTTCGAGAACAACGGGAATCCGGCTGCGAACGACGTCCGCATCACTGCGTTTCCTGTTAGCGCCGCGGCGGCCATGGGGCGGAAAGCAGTGACGAGGTACGTAAACGTGCTCGTGTACACAAAGCAGATGCCTACTCCAAACGGGATGGACGATATGATTGGCGCGATCCAGTGGACGTGCTTGTACGTCGTGAACGCGAGGCAATAGAGGCCGATGGGTACCAGGATCCCGCCGACCTTGCCCATGACCAGCCACACTTCTGGAGGCGGGTTGTTGTCGTATTTGCAAGCAATATTCGCCCGCAGGCTAGCGGATTGAGTGTTAGCACGATGAATGACGTGGCACTCTCGAAACGAGTATTCACCGGTTCCAGAATATTTGGCTGAACATTGCAATTGCGAGGCCCACTCCAACACCAAGGAAGGACAAGCCAACCTCTTGGGGGGTAAACCCGTGCAATTCCCCAAAAATGATTGGGAAAACTTGAAACACAAGATACAGAATGCCCAAGATGAGCGACAACCTAGAGAAGGTCAATTTCCAACAACTTATGAGGTCCGTTATTCACTTACCAGATGTCAAGGAGAAGAGCCATGCGATCATATATGATCAGCGCTGTATGTCTGTTAGGAATTGTGGCAGACGTGATAACATGGTATATGGACTCACCACAGATGCTGTGTATGCCGCTGCCGATAGACTGAAGGATATTTGACTTCTGGACTTCGATGGGTGCATAGTACCTCGAATCGCCGGTCGATTTCCGTAATCTATAATGAAGTGAAATGAGTATTCTTTCGATCTGTGACGTCGTTTTGAGATCTACCTACCTCTGTGCCTTCCGCTTTAATATAACCGCCACAGTGGTTTCTGGGACGAGGAGTAACAAGAGTGTCTGTACAAATTCCCAGATGATTAAAACACGGTAGAGCCACCGCCAACCTGCATTCTAGAGGTACGTCTGCATCAGCGACTGTAAATGGGTGCCCCATTCGAGAACAAACCTGATAAATGAATCTGCAGAACGAGTTGTCAGTCATTATAGAGCGGAGTTCAGGAGTTTGTACACGTACCCGCTGAAGACTGGAGTCAGGACGGGACCAATGAAGGTGGAGATAGTGTATGCCGCCATTGGTCTGTCATGACATCTTAGCCCGTCATAACTGAATACGCTCCAACATGGTAAACTCACGTCCCGACCTCTTCGTCCGTAAAGAGATCACCGATCGTCGCTCCTCCAATGCTCAAAAATGCGGACCCACAGAAACCGCACAGAAAGCGGAAAATCATATGCACCGCTGAGGACTCAATATGAAAACATGCTTGCGTCTATGTGGAGATTAAACACGTACCGATGCTCTTCGCGAAGGCGACTGGCCATGTAAAGGCGAACATCACGGTGAAGGACGCCAGATATATGATGCGTTGGCCGATGACGGCCGCTAGGGGGCCGACGAGCAGAGGTCCGATACCCAAGCCGACCACGAACAACGTGACAGCAAGCGTCGCAACTTCAGTCGATACATGAAATTCTTGAGCTACGCCAACCTCTGCAGTTGCAGCCTACCATAGGGTCGTCAGTGAGCGTGAGGATGCAGCCCCAGAGCGATACGTACCATCGAGGATGCGCCTGTGACACATATGACCCCTGCATTTATTATGAGTGCTGCTACCCATTTACGCCACAATGGAAGTGATTTCGGGTCGTCTTGTGGATCAAGCGATACCTCAAACGAAGACGGAGATTTCGAAGAGACGCGGTCTGTATCATCCTCGACAGGACTGTTGTTTGATGGGGTATTGTTCTTCTCGGGGTCAAACTGTGGCGCACTCATGGACGCAGCGACAACAGGTCGGAATTATAAGAGATGAAAGGATTGCGGTGGTCGTGGATGTCTGCGATGAACGCATAATAGGGGGCTTTTGTATTCATTCGAAAACACCGCTGGGATGGCCGTCATATTGCGGCTGCTGATGTTACCGTCAAAGTCCATTACTAGTGAACGGCGTGTCAAGGTTTGGACGGTGCTTGAATAAGTTAGAGCTCGGCTTGTCACGGTCTGCGAGGGATAGTCCCAGTGAGCGCCCATGTTAGCGCTGATATGACTATGATACTTACTATATTTAGTATGTTAATACCCATAGCGGGCGAAAGGCTGTTCAAAAGCGTTTACGTAAGGGCTACGACGGAGTCAAAACGTCTTAGGAGGGAATGTTTGGCTTACTACGTAGACTGAACTAGGTTTGCCGTATTTTCTATCCGCATTCACGAACTTCAATATCGGGATACAATCGGCCTTAGGAAAGGCAGTTGATCCTGGCGATAGCAGATAGACTGGTAAATATGCTCTCCCTAGTCTTCGTCCTGGCTATAGGGATATCATCATGAGCGACGAGCGGGTCTGCAAAGTGAACGACGAATTGCGTACGGGGCCTGTAACCGCCACTCAATGCCGAATACAACCTGAAGAGCCCCCCACGTCCTTCGTCCATCTGTGGAGATCGTCCACGCGGCTGCCTGACCGGTAAGACGCCGCGAGGCGAGAGCTTACGACCAGTACATGCGTACTCAACCCTACATAGAACAGAACTATATCAATGCGGGTGTATTGAACAGACGCCGTCACTCACCAGTGACCAGACCACGCGCTACAAAGGCTCAAGGTTTTCATACAGGAAACCGCCAATTGGAAGGCAGCCTGCTCGCCGTGAAACTTGACGGCTAACGGCATCGACCTGCGCAGTACCTGTATTGCTGTTGCGCCCACTGTTTCTCGTATAACATCCTCCGAGTCGCAGATCCGGCGTCGATCTCCCATAAACCTCGCGGTCACAAGGAAAACTGCAGGAACACATAGTCCTCCAAACGCGGCTCCGGCGCCCCTGCGCATCCTTCACGATGCGATGCGAATGACGGGGTTATTACGGTTGAGGTGCCGCCTTGCGTCTGAAGGTCTAACGAACTTGCTCCGGGCCAGACGGGCTTCATTGCGGTGTTCGGACGCGTCACTGAGATCGATATGGCCTGTAAAGTTCTTGCCGCGGCACTTTGGCTGCCAAAGTGTCAAATCGCCAATAGGCTTCATCTCGATGTTTATATGCAGACTGCTGCGCAATGCATTACAGCCATCGAAACCTTCTCAGTGCTTCATCATGAAGTCAACGTTCCCCGCTAGAAGGCACGGAGATGGGCGATCTATGCGGGAAGGATCGTACAGAGTTTTGTTATACTAAGATTCAATCCAGGTCAGCTGCAAGAATGTGCGGCGGAGGCGTCCCTGCACATACCTTTCCATACCATTTACTTCTGGTTGTGGTGTACTGTCATATTAAGCAAATGGTTGATATTGTGTGAGACCCGCCTCTCCAGGCAGATCACCTGCCCGCCACAAAACGTCAGGTCCGACTTTGCGGGTCATATGATTTTGTCAAAAACATGCCGTCCGCAGGGTTGTTTTGAGTGATCCGTCGCGCGTTTTGTATTCAATTTGCACTGCTACTTCGACCTACATGTCATCAGGCGTGAACCCCTCAATCGGTCTCAGAGGTTTGTTTTATGGGAGAAGGTCCCCGCTTTCCCAACTTGCCAGGCGTTAGGTTTGTTCGTAAGCAATTGCCACCTAAACAACCATGGACTAGCGAAGATGTCAGAGATAACGAAAAGGGAGAGATTCAGATGGAGAATCTTACAGAAAGGAACGCGGGGATGATTGACCGTTGTACTGCTGGCAATGGAGTTCTTGACGTGCCAGAGAAGCAACGCTTGGACGCGGAAACATGCGAAACTGCATTTCGTCAACCCGGGATTGCGAGACAGCAATGACAGATCGGGAACATAGTATAAGTGTGATCTATGCACCCGGTCTCAGAACATTGTGACCCATGCATAGACGGCGACAGACCATCTTCTGCCAAAGCTTGTCCCCGAAATTGGAGATCATCCCGAACACAGCGTGGATGGGTATGGGTGCAGAACAACCTAGAGTAGTTTGATCGTCTCGGATACACGACCGATGTTCATGCATCAACTTGGAGAGTAGCGGCGAGATGGTGGGGAAACATTCGTCCAAAAGTCTTCGCCTTTCCCGAAACTGATCGCGCGGCAGCAGTTAGACGGACCGATGTACGAGAGGAAGATGGACGGCACGCACCGTATACCTGCTTCCCTGAGTTCGAATGCCAGCATCCAAACCATACGCATGGTGTAGACAAAGGTAGGGCAGCCCTGCACATCGACGCTCCGCGTTTGTCTGCATCGATATCGATAGAGTACCAATCCGCCTTCGAACATCTTTCACTGAACACGGGGACATCCGTAGCGATGTGGATGGAATTCCAAGGCATGAACCACATACGTGTCCAAGGCGCATTGGGTCAATCGACTATGCCGGCATGTTGGCGGGTGGACTGGGAGGGCATTGTCGTTGTGATGGGCAAAGCAGTTGGACGTCGATGAGGAGGGCTAAACTGTCTGTCCCTCAGCTTAGTGAAGTTGACCGCCGCTACACGCCGGTCTCCCGGCCCTGCTGTCACGACTGGCGGCGATGAGGAGCTGAGGGGGGCAGATCGCCAGCCACGTGGCCGAGCCGAATACTATGTCGTTGGCCATCCTGTCCACATCACCGCCGATAATAGGATTAACGTGTGGAAAATACAAGCTAGTGATGACCCATGAGATTCCGGCATGCTAGGTGAAGGCGTCGGGGTCGTCGTCCAGGAGGTAGGCGGGTGGGGCGCACTCAGATCAGGCTTCTGAATTGCAATTGACACTCAGCCAACGCATGTATGAGGCAGCGCGCAAACTCGTGTTCAATTGGCCGGCGTCCTATAAACTGGACCTGCGGGTAAGGCGGTCAGATGGGGAGCACAGGTGGCATCCAGCAAGCAATATTACCGGTGCAGGGGCATACCACAATGGGCAGGAGTGGTCTGAAAGTCGTTCTTGAGCCGCTCGCCTCCTACTAGAAGCCTTGGAAAAATGGGCTCCTATGTGTGGCCCTCCACGGGACGGATAGTGCCCCTGCAGATTGTGGGTAGCTGGAAGCCTTACGAAGGACGAGGTGGCGGCCATTCTCTTTCCGTGTGCCGTCATCACCCGCTCAGGCGTTCACATGACGTATCCCGAGATGAAAGATCCTCTAAGTACCGAGGAGAATGCTAGATTTAGGGCCATATCATAGGGTCGATAAGGTGCATTTATACTGCAGATTGAGGAGTAGCTGGATCTCGTCACCTTGTCAGGGAAGTCATGGAGCATGCCGAAACCGTATTCTAGTACTCACCAGTCAACTGAGCATGCATGCCACCGCTCCAAGATCTCAGATACCCTCCACAAGCAGACATGTACTGTCTCTTCACCCAAATTGACCTGATATGTTGTATGAGAGAGGGAAGACGGCCATTGTTGAGATGATGCGTCTGTGCCGCTTTGTGGCGGTATTCGCGATCCTGTCGATGTAGAAAAATACGAACAGGCATCTCCCAGCCCAATGCCGGAGATGAGAGGACTTCCATCAACCATGTTGTGAACCTCCTGGTAGATCTGCCTTGAATAAACACTGCACAACGCATGATGAAGGATTGTTCACATGAGTTGTTCACATCTGGAGCAAGCGGAGATGGAGAAGCAGGGCTGTAAATTACGGAGGCGGCTAGCGCTTCTATGAGTACTAATGGTCAGATTGCAGGCAAAGCAAGTTTTAGCGTACCGCTGTATGTTAGACCGTTTCCCCCGCCATATGCTACCTATGACGCCAAGCCTGCCGGTCTGATAGATTCAAGGGTCTTGGAGAAGGTCTTGTGGTGAGTATACGCACTCCCTAAGGAGAGGGCCGCCTGTCTGGGAGCGACGATACTACTGCATCTCTTCTGGATAAGGGAAGATAATTCGGATGTAGCCATGTCGATGTGTGGTGCATGAGGGAAGAACATGTGTGTCGCAGACATTATACCAGCCTCGTGGCTGACACTGTATTATGGTGCGAAAGAAGCCGGCAGTTCGTAGTAAATCACTTTCCAACGAGGCAATGGTCAGGACAAGCAGAAGGAGAGGTGACGGTCGTGGTCGATCATTGGACGGAAGCAAAATGCGGAGTACGGGTCGGGATCTGAGCGCAAATTTCAGGAGCAAAAATTTATCTCAGCAGGTGTTCGTTCGTTCACGGTTCTTCTGCTTCTCTCCAAATTTGGTACGTACAGATTCATTGTTCATAGGTCGTAGTGCACACCCGCATAGGTTCGCCTACTGCCCACTCCCGGTCAGTCTAGGTTGAACGTATGATGAACCACTCAAGACTCACTGCACGACTTTTCATAGCTTTCCTTTCTGAACTCCGGCTGCTTCAATCGAGTCTGATCCGATTATTTGTCCGGGTATATAGAGGGAAACGGAATGGTCAAAGGGACCGTAGATGGCCCCCATCGATAGGGCCCAGGAATCCCTGTCAGCCTCCAGTTGCTCTCTCGAGCTATCGGCGAAGGTACGCCCCAAAGTTCCTCCTCTTTTTCTTTCCACGGCCGGCAGGCTAGTCGCTGCTACCCTGTCGGCTGACAATGTCGGCTTCCAGTAGTACCACGTTGCACGGGTATACTCGTAGGGCAGGCGATTATCGTCACAGCTCGTCCGGCGAATCTGTGGAAAGAAGTCTCATCATTTCTCTATATTTTTCTCATTTTATTTTCCCTTTCCACTCCAGCAGTAGCTGTGGGTCTGCAGGTCATGAATACGTGACCTGCAACCCTTCCTCCTCGTGGGATGCGTTCTTTGTTGTGCCCAAAACCCCAGGCACAGCGTAGGTCACATACCATGAGGATGGAAGAGTTGCAGAACATGCGCCATAGCCAACATGATCTGCAACTCCTCCAGCTTTATGACTCAGTGCCATGCAACGAAGCAGTCTCGCAAGAGGATGCTCAGCTCCTTAGGAGCTCCCGAGGTATGCACATTATTCGATGATGTGGCATGCATCCATACACTGACGGGATACACATCAACTGACAGTGCGCTCACCTTTCAGGTCCGCGAAGGAAGGTTCTTGCCCGTGCACGGAGTTCCCAGGCTTTTCAAACGTCAGCTCGCGTAGATGCTGAGCATGATGCCGAGAACCGCTGTGGTGCATCCCAGGTCCGCAAACCCCGCGGTTCGAGGTTCAGTTCTGGCCAGGCTGTCTACCCGACAACGTCCTACGAGGGAAGTGAGTGGTTAGTGCGAGACTCAAGCGGCCACAGACAACATACTCATAGCGTTTTGCACCATCTAATCAAGCGAAGAAGCACTCGGCTTGATTCTCAGATATTCGAGCCATTCGAAAATTTGAGCCATCCTGGTGGTACCTTCTGCCTCTCTCAGCGATCGAATGTAAAGCGAACCCTCGCCTAACCTCGCCGCCTGCGCTCCCACAGTCGCTTCCCAACTTTGCTCCGCTCCCGTTCATTTTGTTCTTCTTCCGACACGTCACATCCTCCCCCTCTCGTCCGCCTGGTTTCCTTGTCCTACCTCGCCGCTCTGTCGACCTCAACACCCTTCTAGGATCACTCGACATGCGGCAAAGAAGCTATCTGGACCACAGGCTCTGGATCGACAGCCATTTGCTCCTTACGGGAGTGTCCGACTCTGGTACGCATCCACCTCCATTCTTAACCTTAAATTATTGTATCTGCGACCTCTGACATTTGCTCTCGTGACAGGACCTCGTGCGAGCAAGTTACCTTGAGCTATATACTCACCGTATGTCAGGCCAAGGTCATACTAATTGTGAAAGGAAACTAGATGGGGGATATGAGTGTGTGTGTAGGGAGGACGGTGTGAGGATCATTCTGCAGCATCCTTCTCGACTCGTACGCTTGTGCCGATTCGATGACGATCATTTCCGAGCAAGCTCAAACCTTTTGCGTCCTCGCCGCATATTCTACAATGCCTCACGACACTAGCTGCTCACGATACTACCACGGCAGGAAAATTTCGCCCTCTCTGACGTATATCCTTTCGGGAGACACAACATCACAGGGTACAGTGCCTTTGCCGTCGTCGTCAGCTTCAGCACTTAGTCGGGCCACACATTCACACAGAGCCACTGAACGACGGGGAAGATCCTCAACAGATATGAACGAAAGACAGTAACGGTATTGCAATGCATCGTCTCGATACAATCCACGGGTACTCGACACTGTCACGAATCATGGCGGATCCTCCGCCCTTCACGCCCATCTCCCAGGTGCTACCGGGTGGGATGCCGAAAGAGCTCCGTCGACCGCGAGGTTCTGTCCGTTGACGTAACTGGATTCGTCTGCCGCTATCAATCAGTGGATGTAGAATCTGGACCACCAAGTAAGACTAACCTGACGCCAGGAAAAGTGCCGCGTTGGCGATCTCTGCTCGATAGGAAGGGTCAGCAGGGAATATCCGAAGTGAAGTGGAGGTTCTGATCAGACCTTGGGCGACACCGTACCGGCCTTGGGCATTCAGCTGCCCAATCTTGCTTGACGTCCCTCTTGATGCTGCGTACTCGAAGGTCATGGTGGTCATGCCGGTCTCAATGAGCCCCGGGCAGATAGAATTCACACGGATGTCAGTGTTCCGTAATTGATAAGGCGCGGTCTTCGCCATGTTGTTCACACTGAGCACCTCATGAGAGATTTTCGACAAAGATACGGACGACAGGACTTACGCCGCCTTACTGGCACTGTCTGCTCGGCGGAAAGATCAGGTTAGTGCCGCCCACCCATGGACTCCTGATGGCTGGTACTCACAATCAATGGATCCAGCTCCTGACCGTATGCCGGCAGCTGAAGCGTGTTTGATCAGCGGGCTTTGATGCTATAGAGGTAAACACCTACTGGACGCGGTCAAGACAATACTGCCGCCTCCGAAATCCTTGCCGCGGGAACTGTTCGCCTTGCGCATTGCCTGTGATGCATGCTTAATGGCCAAGAAACACCTGCTCGAGGTCAGAGAAGGTGCTAGAGTAGCTGGAGATTCTACTGCTTACGACAACGTATTTACCCTCAAGGTATTCATGAAAGTTTCTGAAGAAACTTGATCCAGATGTAGGCCTGTAGCAATGCCCGCCTGTAAATATATTTGAGAGTCTTTGCTGGGTAGGATGCGCCATGGAATTTACGTTTGCGAAGAACACATCCAGCCTTCCCTCTTCCTGTAATGCTTGTTTGCAGACACCAGCTATTGCGGCCTCGTCTGCGGCATCTGCTTGAATGACTGTGACCTAATTACCGATCAGCTATCTGAGATGAACGATTTAAACCGGCCCTTTGCTACTTTGACATCAGGGTATTTCTTCTCAATTGTCGATTTCAGGTCCGGCAGGTTCGTCTGGTCAAAATCCAAGAGATACAAGTGTTTAGCACCTGCAATGCATTCAACTTATGTTCACGAATATGGATACATAACACTGACCCTCATGGGCGAACAACAACGCTGACGCCCTCCTATTCCAACCATAACGCTTCAATATGCAATGACGCGACCCAGCGCATAGTCGAGACGTACCCAATACCCTTCAGCGAGCCAACACCTGTTATGACGCAGACCTTGTCTTTCAGGCGTGTGCCTCGAGGGGCAGTATCCAGATGGGACTGAATGCTCTGCAAACGTGCGACCGTGCGCTTGTAGGCCTCCTGCTGGTCTGTCTTTGCACCCATATTTGCGTACGACAGTTTCTTCGACATGGTGAACCTACGATGATTGGTGGTGTGAACAGAGTGCCACCGGCGTCCTTAATATGCATTCGTACCGGCGACCATGATGTATGATGAGGACATATGATTTGCGCTGTTTACCGCGTTACCCGAGGACTTGTGGCCATGGGCGGTCATCAGGAACGAACGTCGAACGCTCACTGAGGCTATTTAGCGTCATGTAACATGTTCGTAGATCTGCCTTCAACAGTGGACGAACACAAAACCAGGACAGTGGAGAAGGTTTATGCTGCGCATGCTACATGTATAGTTCGTGACTAAGTTACAATTGAAAAGTCCTTGAGGCGTAATATACAGAAGAGTCCAGTGATTGAGTGCAGATAAAATGGGCAGGCACGTATTGTAGGCAATTGTCGAAAAAGAGTGCAACACATCATAGCTCCTGTAAGAAAATGATCGTGAGAAGGGTACAAGAGACTCGTGCGTGAGGCTCACGATCAAGTTGAGGTTTCCGGATACCAGTCCTGAAGGAATGATGAGTACATCACATAAGAAAGGTTGTGTATGTCTTACTGTTTTCTAGAATGCAGCCGTCTGGGATGTCGATCCGTTGACCTTCATTTGCCACCACTGAAAAGTGTCAGCGATACGTCCTGACACCCAGAAACCTGGACCGGCATACCAATGACAGTGCCTCGCAGCGTGACATTTCGCCCAAAGTATACATCACCCGTTACAGTGAGATGATCCAGTTCGAGGATCTTCGGTATCTGCTTGAACCGCTCCTGAAAGTGTGCGATCTGCAGATACAGCCTTTGAGAGTACATTCAAGCCCGAAGACTGACTATGACTGACCTTCTTGAAGTGATCGCCAAGCTTTATGACCGGAGTCGCCTCGAACATTCTCCCCGGATTGATCACCAGTCGGCCGTGCTCCAGAGAGTATATATCACTCTTTATCAGGAGCAGATCCGAACAATTCTTCACAGGGAGGAAACGATTGCGTGGAACATTGATTCCACGGGCGTTCTTGAAGTGCTTGATAGCAGCCCCAGCCGCTGTCTCGAGCTGTTATGATATAAGAGTCAAAGCGGTGTCACTACAGGCTCGATGGCAGACGAACCTGTATCACAGACTGTCCATCCTCTGTGACCTTGGGATTGACGATCAAGTCAAGCTCCATGACTTGCTTGCTCATGAGGCGCTTGAGGGCTAATGTACGTCGAACATCCTCATCAGCAACGACATATAGGATAGAGATCATAGATAAGAACGTACCTTTCAGGTTGACCCACAGATTGTTCGTGTTGAAGATCTTGAATTTGCGCACGGACTTGAAATCTTCCACATGTTCAGAAGGTACCTGGGCGATCTCGAGAAGCTGCAGATGGCCTTCGTAGTCAATCAAAGTACCGCCCTGTGATGTAAATTGGTTAGCATGTTCGTACAGCACGATCATAAATCACCGACCTTCACGTCTGCCTTTGTCTTGTCCGTAACCTCCATGATGAACTCGGCTTTACTCTCTACCATATACTGCAAGATGTTCTGATCCACTCTGTAAACCGCGTCAGCAGCTGAAGATCCTCGGGATCATTCGTGACATACACAGCCCCCAAGTTGTCTGAATTTGATATGAACAAATACTCCTTTCCTTCTGCAAGTAGTTGGTCCAAAACGCCAGAGTGAACAAGCGAATTGTATACGTCGCCATGACCTGGCGGGTACCATTTGTCCTTGTCATCCTCTGCAGTCTGCGGGCATGGTATGAGGGACTCCTTGTATATGCGTGGGTATCGCGATTGGTTGAAAGTGGTAATGCGTAGATGCTGATTAACATATTTCTTGATGATGCGAAGAGTGTCCTCGTGGGTATTGAATGAAGTCATCAGAATGAGAGGAACATCAACCTGGTTCTCCGTGTTCAGGAGCTCAATTTGTCGCACTGTCAAGTCTAAGAATGTCATATCACTCTTCACTTCGAGAGCACTCTTGGCTCCAGTCATCCCTATGTGCTATATGAGCGCAGGCGAGACGACAGCAGGGACGAGAGGCCCACCCATGGAGGTACCCAGGCCGCCATTTACTTTCAAGACTGCGAGCTTCTGCAGATTATTGGGGTTCGGCGCTTGTGGGAGACTGTCGTAGTCAACAATCACGTCCGCGGCGGGAGGATCAATGCGTTCCCAATCGCTGTTATTAAGATTAGTACTTCATAAGTACTTGATATGATGAGACGCGACGCGACGTACATTTCCTTTTTCTCCGCCTTCTCAGATAAATACCGCACGAACAAATGGAAGAATGAATTCATTTCATTGTCGAATGCCTATGCGCGGCGCGATTTTAATGCACGATCGCAGAGTATCTGAGTAGTTGACATCACCTTCTGCGCAATGGGATCCGTAACAGTAGTGACTAGTTTGTTGAGCTCTGTCCGGACATGTTTAACAGCAACCCCTTAACAGCAGTCAGATCGCGTGAGTTACATGACGGCACACAGGACTCACCAGTCGTTGCTGATTTGAAGTGCTTTTTGCGACGGGCAGCAAATACACGGAATATAGCAGATACAAGCATGGTGATGAATGAGATGGGAGATACAGGACAGCAGGAGGACGTGTTTATGACATACCGCTGCTGCAGACGACATGCCTCTCATGCGTGGTGAGGACCTCCCGTTTGATGTTAGCGAAACGAGGCTCGCCATGCTGTAAAGGGCGTGTTGATGTCACAAAAGAAGACGATTGAGGATGTCAAAGAGAGTAGCAGTACTTTACTGGTGCTGGGATGGGATATCTGTATGGATGAGCGTTGTATGAGCGCTCACAGTCACGTTAAGTATACCCCTCAGGAATGGGCTAGTTTCATCTCAAGGCACCATGCGACGGCGTCCTTTACCCGACACATAGTCCAGACATCTCAGCGGACAACGAGGGCGTGCGAATTCTGGTATGAAACGTGCCGCCACGGATACATTGCATTTGAGCCGCGGTTACATAGACATAGACTGTACAAAATCGGAGGAGCAAGCTCACACACAGCACGTACATCCTCGGCCCTCGAGTTCGGAGAAATTGTTGAACCTATGCAACGTTGGTGCCACGGGGAAGCGAACCTGTAGCAGACCGCATATCGTGATAGACAAGCACCCTCGACGATCTTAATCCTTTGGCAACGGAAACCGGGTGGCGGAAATACCGGCGAGATGGTTTTACATATATGAAAGCAGTCATCGTACACACAACAATACGCGGAGAGCCACACCACGTACATCCTACACAAGGTACCGGGGACGAGGGATGCAAGAGCAACGAGCCTAATCTTCCGTAGTGACCTGATGAAGGGCTGTCTGTAGAGAAACCCAGAAATACTCCTGGGAACCGTGGCCATAGCATAGGGAGAATTTAGACAATCACCAGGAGACACATAGAGCTCGAAGTTAGATGGTAGAGATGCACAATGCACATCCACGAGCAACAGTCTAACAGCTCAACACAGTGCAAGAAAGCGCTGGAGCGCTTATTTTGCTTATACAATCGATGTGGCTGATTTGGAGCGGAGATGAAACTTCTCAAACCTTATTGTGTGAACTGTAATCGCGCTATCCACCGAAAGCGAGCAGGCGTCGACCCAACCTCAAGCCTCAAGACTCAGCGAAATGGGTGCGTTGCTGCTGGTCTCTTCAACGCTTTTTAGTCGAACCGTATGCTGACCATGCGTTTTGGATGTCCATGCTACTCATATAACCGTACTTTCTGTCGGGGAATTGGTGTTGCACAGGTATATCCCGTTCCTCCCGGCACAAACGGTCGCATACGGGGGCCCAACGCCCCCACTACCGCAAGAAGCGAAAATTCGAGCTCGGCCGTCAGCCAGCAAGCACTAAGCTAGGCCCCAAGCGTGTGCATACCGTACGTGTTCGTGGAGGGAACCTCAAGTTCCGCGCTCTCCGTCTGGAGACAGGCAACTTTGCCTGGGCCAGCGAGCACACGACACACAAGACGAGAATCCTCACTGTGGTATGTACCATGTCTCCTTTATCACCGTTTGCATATTAGTAACGCTCGGATTATGTTTAGGTCTACAACGCGTCCAACAACGAGCTCGTCCGGACGAACACTCTTGTCAAGAGTGCTATCATTCAGGTTGATGCCACGCCTTTCCGGCAATGGTACGAGGCTCACGTAAGTGCACAGTTTTACATTGCTTTTATGGTTGTGCCTGACATATGCTCGCAACCATACAGTACGCTCAGCCCGTGACCAAGAGGGGTGTCAAGAGGGACGCTGCTGAGGTCACTGAAGAGAAAAAGCTGTCGAACCATGCGCAGCGTGAGCTTGAGGAGAAGAAGAAGGGTGAGAACTATCATGCTTCATGCGGTAGAGACGGAGCGCTGACACGGAACTATCGCAGATGCGAAGATTGATGTTCTCCTTGAGACTCAATTTGCTGCTGGTCGTCTCTACGCTTGCATTAGCAGTCGGCCAGGGCAGTCTGGCCGCGCGGATGGCTACATCCTTGAGGGCAAGGAGCTTGAGGTTCGTTGGCATTTGACTACCTTGCCGGAGATGACCCGTATACTTACTCCGTTGTACAGTTCTACCTCAGGAAGATCAGGACCGGCAAGCAGAAGCATGCGCACGCAGCGTAAGCCGCGTGTATGTGTGATATAGCTTTGCTTTGTATTACCTCGTTTTTCTCATCCTCAATCGATATATATTGGACGGCGATGACGCAGGTTAGCGCAAGCGTGGGGACGAAGCCGGCTGCTATGACCTGATTACCAGATTTCGCTCACTGATCCTTCGCGTATGAGACTATGTTCTTTATCCCATGTTATGTTGCAATGCATGCCTTCCGTCGATCCAAAACGTCGCAGACTTGTTGCGGCTTGTCCGACCAGATCGTGATATGGATGGATGACTACTATCAGCTACTATCAAGGATGCGGTTTCACGTCATGTCTTGGGGCGCGCTGCCTTGCAAGCTGTACTTGATGTCGGCGCTGTGCGGAAGGCGCGGTGGCCGTGGCCTTGTTCATCGGAGAGGCCACTTAAGCGATCAGTTTTGTGAAAACATTTGAGATTTATCTTTTGTCCACTGCCACCCTGTGGCCCGCCTGTGGTCTCTTTTGTTACCCCCAACGGTATAAGTTCGACGAGTAAGCAGCGGTCCGCCAGGTCGTTTAACGCCACGCGACGGCACTTTGTCTCAAACATTCACTCGAACTTAGCGCCCCTCAAACTCACAACTTTTCGTTGGCGTTCCGCTCCCAGTAGCTCTTGTCTCGTGCACTCACCGCCTTCCTCGCGTTCAAGTCTTCTCATTCGCCACCCCCTCTCGCCCTCGCCCTATGGCACCAGTGGCGGCCGTTGCGACGTCGTCGTCACAAAAAGGGGCATGGCGGCCGACCAAGATCATGAACATGGAGGACCTCTCGAGGGACGATGACTTTCTCAGTCATCTTCTTGTCGAGAAATTGGGTACTGGAGACGTACCTTTGGTCGTCCACAAGATGGATCCAGCAAGGAGGTTGCCGAAGACAAACGCAGAGGAATTGCTCCAAATTGTGCGACGCGTGAGTAAATGCGTCTCCCCTCACGCTCAACTTCACGATGCTCATTCATTGTATCCCCCCCTGACGTGTTCGCGTGTAACATGCAGATGGTCGCCGTGAAGGGGTCTCCACAAACCGCGATAAGACAGGCTGTCGACGAATTGCTCCGGTGTGTTACCACGCGCCTCCACGCTTAGTCCATCCTAAATTCTCAATCCTAGCCTCAACGCGGTCAAATACTATCTGAAGTCTCTATCATATGATCAGAAACAAGTCAACGCCTTTGCTACGTGCGTCCTCTTCCAAACGACTTGCTATGATTATTCTTGACATTTACTCGCCCCCTTAGCCACGCATCCAGATACTTCGAGCTATACCTCCCTGGCGGTTCTATTGAGATTGCCCACACTTCACGATACACACATCGCACTGGAAAATCCGAGCTGTGTATACTTGCAACCCGGCCCTTGCACACTGGCACAGTCATTTCCGAATTGAAGGGGTCTATGGCTGACTTAACGGAGGACGAAGACAAGGAACTCAAACGGACAGATGGTCGACATGCTGACGGCGTAGCGATTCGCCGCGATTTCAGCGTTATTCATTCGAAACAAATGAAGAAGAACCATCTGTTCCTGGGGCCTGCGCGCTTTGTCAACGTGAGTACTGTTCTAGTCTAGTCTGGTGCATACGTTAACCAGAACTCATCTCTCATTCAGCATGATTGTGATCATAATGTTGAATTATTCCGCGAAGGGCGATATATTACCTTCCGTGTCATTAGGATGATTGGTGTGGGAGAGGAGGTTACCGCTCACTATGGTGACGGATACTGTGAGCAACTTCTACATATCTCAATACATTTGACTCATTGTCTCTCAGTTGGCGATAATAACTGCCATTGCTTATGTGCCACATGTGAGAAGAATGGGAGAGGTGGATACGGCCCTCAAGACTTGGCGGACGACGTATCAGACTCCGGTACAGGATCAGTCCAGGGAGCAGATTCTGAAACCGCAGAGGACGAGTCCGATGGTGACGCAGACACCGTCGATGTCAACGAACGTCGCACTCGTCGTGGTGTGTATGTGGTCCTACCCGAGAAGAAAGCCGGTGGTATTGAACTGCCAGAGGCAGAACCAGAAGTACTTGAAGAAAATTCAGACCACAGCTCGGTTCCCCATGGCTCTGCCTCTTCCTCTGACTCATCACGACCTCCTCTTTCTTCTTCGGATATGACTTCTCTACCTCCTACTTCTCCTCACTCCTCAGGATCCTTCTCACGCATCAAGGGTCACGGACTCCCAACACCCGAGCCGGATACCGAGCCACGCGGGCGTGGAATGGCTAAGGGGAAAGGACGGGGCGGTTCTGTGTTGTCTAACTCCGCCTCTCCCGGCAAGACAGCCCGAAGCAGGTCTTCTACTGCGATTCCCTTCAAGTCTGTGATATCCACGCGCGCGCAGAAAGCCAGGGAAGCGTACATAGAAGCCTCCACCAGTGCTAATCCACAGGATTCTTCAATGTCTACGCGCTCTAGGTCTGGTGTTAGGCAACTTGTCACACCGCCTCTCACATCGGACAGCACTGCACCATCAGCCACGAATAGTGTTCGCTCATCGTCTAGGATTAGGAGCCGGCCCGTGGCATCTGCGGTCGCTAGCTCATCTCGATTGTCAACTCCCGTGCCGGACAGAAAAGGCAAGGGAAGAGCGACCGAATCTGTCTCGGACGCACGAGACGTAGATAAGGATGAGCCAGAAGTTCGTCATCTCCGCCCACGCGCCCCAGTGCCGGTATATGACCAGCACGGAATATCTACGAAGAAACCTCTGGATGCTCCACGTGGTTTAGACGGAAAGCCACTACCAATATGTGTGACGTGCAGCAGTATCATTCCTGTTATCTCTGTAGACTCAAAGGTTGTTTGGGGTCTATCCTTGGGGCGCACTGGTAAACGGGGCCGGCCGAAGAAGAACCTCCAAGTCGAGTGTCCAAGGTACGTCGATGATTTCAGAGATGCGTCATCGGTAGGACTGATTATCACGTCCTCTCATAGGTGCATACGCCACTTCAACATATATGCTCGGAAATGGCCAGAGAGGATTGCTGGTGACGGTAGCCTTGCTTTCGTCCCTTTGCCACGTCCGAGTGCATCAGTTACACCCTATGTCCCCCCTGCTCCCGTCAAGAAGGCCGTGCAATCTGGACCATCTAACAAGTATGCAGTTAGTGCTCCTGCCGGCCCTGGGCGACCACCTAAGCGACATTTGGACACTGAGGATTCCGAGGCGACCGGCGCAAAAAAGCGGAAGACGGAAGGCCGACCTCGCGGACGCCCGCCGAAGAACAAAGTTGGCATGTCGGAACAGGCCAAGAAGATCTTGAAAGTCGACGCGCAGACAGCTGATGGTAGACGCAGCGGCAGAGCGCGAGTACCCAGTCTTAAGCTTAGAGAGAGCGAGTCCCCTCTCAAGTTAAGACTGTCGCCGCGTAAGAATGTGCTGCCGAGCTCTCCATTGACTGCGGATTCAGAGAGTCCAGAGCATCTTCCTGAATCACCTCCTGCTGGAGTACATGCTAGCTCTTCTAGTTCACCGAAGTCGCTCGCTGTCGCTGCTCAGCCACGGGAGGTCAATGGCCGATTCGGCAAGAAGGATAGCACGAATGGCCGGTTCATGCGTAGACAATTCCACGTTGGCGCCAAGCGATATCTCACCGGTCATAATTTATTGTCGAATCTGCGAAGGTCCCGGTACGACAATGAAGCTGATTCCGAAGACGGTTCTGAGGACGCTTGGGAGGATCACTATGAAGATGGACAGCCGCACGATGAACACGCTTCGTCAAATTCCTCGGGAACGTCAGGCAGCGTGGAGATTGGCGAGGAGGCCCTGGAGGACATGGTCCTCAAACGTCCTCATGATGCCGATGATGCCGACGTCCTCTCTCCTAAGAGAATACGCATAGAGGAGGAGAGTGGGGAATCTGATATCTCGCCCCAGTCTTCCCCCCGGTTTCTAATGGGTGCAGGCTCGTTACTTCGTCCCAACCCGATATCGTTCGCACGTCGCAAGTGGGCCACTGTGGACGATGACGACGACGACTTGCCGTCTCGAATGTCCCGTAAGTCTGGGTACACTGTGGACGACCGCGGAGACGTCGACCTCAATCATACCTCCAACCCGAATACTGTCGAATCCGCTGATACCGCCGCTGAGGCGGATGGCACGACTGGATCCTTGATGCCTGCAGCGCAGATTGTTGCATCTGTATCGGTTGCCCGATTGACAGTGCGACCGTCGCCTATGAATTTAGCCAGACGACGATGGGCTCCACTACCGTCGAAATTTAAAGCCGAGAGCGAGTCAACGGCTACGCAGGAAGACTCTCTTTCCGGAAACATTGATCTACACGACAAGGTCGCTATAAGCGCAAGTCCTCGTAGACAGGCGCAGAATGCGATGCCTACACGTATTGGATATTCTTCAGGTTCGGAGGAATCGGGAGGTTGGTATTCTGATGACAACTGCACGGACTCGGATTCAGAATTCTGGTCTGAAGATGAGGTGCGGCTCGATTTTCCTTGGAAGTAAGGTTACGTTCGCTAATGTTCTACTGTAGGAATATCTCAAGCAAGACTCCATCAATTTCCGCCGTGCGATGTCTCTCGATGGCGTTGATTCGGCTGACGATTCTGAGCGCATGGTTGAACGCCTGCTCGACCCTCATCCGATGACGACAGACTCAACTCTGCCGGCGCTGACATCGCGGAATCCTTCAACCCCTCCGCCCATGATCCTGTCTACGGAAAAATGGAAACAGACTGTCCTCATACCATCGGACGCTTCGCGACGGTTTCCCAGATCATCTACCTTATTGATTGCTCCGATATCTCCTTCGCCGAGGACACTGACTCAGGCTGGTTGGGACACTGGTTCATCTGATATCGAGCCGTAATTTCACACTTATGTATTGGGTATTTCTTCAGTTCGCACTTCCTTGTAATTCTGCAATGACTGCATTGTATCGATCGCATTCCCGTGTTGCACCATATCCCCAAATACCTTTGTTACCATCTACTTTAGATGTCTCGAATAAGCCGCTTGTATCGTACATAATAGCTTCAGCTGACGGCTGTAATGTTCAACGACAAGACGTACACGCATGCTTAGTGATATTCGTGGCACAGATAAAATTGTACTGCAATACAGACGAGATGTAAACACGCTACTGTTGTCCCTCGGGCTTTAGCGAACTGCGTCCAGCGCGAAGAATCTCGTCCGTGGAGAGCAAGTTGACCGCGATGACGGAGCTATTGGTACATGTAGTCAGTACGATGGATAGTGAAACATATGAAGTAGCGTACCATGAATGAAGCATTTGCCGCTTGACCCGGTAGTTGTCCCAGATGCCCTCGACTGTAGGGTCGAATGGCTCTCCGGATTGCAGGTCGAGGCCGACGATGTTTCCTTCAGCTTGCTCCTCCTGATGGATACGGAAGAAGAGTCAGCGAACCCGCCGCTAATACAAGGGTATTCTCACTAACCTGTAATGCCACTACCGCATCCTGTACATCGAAGCCGCCATTAGCAGCAAGCGTCTTCGGGATGATGAGAAGAGCCTCTGCGAACGCCTGGACACCCATCTTTACTCTCCCCTTCGCGCTCTTCTTGACTGGCCCAGACAAGTGCGCCGCACACGCTACTTCGAAGGCACCTGCACCAGGCACCAAACACTCATCCTCTATCGCGTTCTTCACAGCCCGCAGCCCGTCACGAAGAGCGTCCTGAGTCTGCTGGATTGTGTGCGGGTTCGGACCCTTGATGAGAAGGGTTACACTCTTGGGTGACTTGACATCCTCGACGAACGTGTACTTCTCCTCTCCCAGAGTATGCTCGTACACGAGGCCCGCCCAACCTAATACGTCTGGTGTCAAGTCGTCGACGGAGTTTTGCGCAGTGCCTCCGCAAACAAGCTGTAACCTATAAGGATGTGTCAGTATCACATCATCCATAACAAGAAGGGGCCTTACCGTTCCATGTTCCTTCGCTTGGCACGGCGGAGAGCAAGGATGCCGTTCTTGGCAAGAATATCAAGACTCAACGGGTCAATTCCCTTTTGGTTGATCACGACGAAGTTCTTCTTTTTCTCTTTTGAGTCGACAGCCTGATCGCAGACGAGATTCTTCAATTCCACGATCTTCTTGCATTTTGCGTCTGTGAAGCGACGCTCTGACTCTACCAGCTTCTCGCGTTGCTCAGCAGAAGAGTAGAAGAATCCAGAGTTGACTTCCCTGAGCTATAGGTCAGTATGGCTTCTCAAGAACGGGACAGAGACTAACGTTTTCTCATATTCCAGACTGACATTCAGGGTAAGTATGAAAGCATTCTCGACGCGTTTGGGCATGTCTGGATGTCTTGCACCATGGTCCAGTACGAGACCACGAATGAGTTGAGTCTCTGAGGCGGTACGGTGCTGCATCTTCATAATCTCAATCATGTGGAGATCGATAGGCTCGCGCCATTGATCCTTGTCATCTAGTATTATGAATATGAATTGACATCAACTCAGTTTCAGGAAATAAAGCAAACCTTTGGCAGGTGGAGGGGGACGGATGGTCAATACGGCATCAACGACATCCGCAGCTAGTTGCCTCGCGAGCGCATTGTGTATTTTTGTCGCCAGAGACGTGTACGCGACGTTGATTAGGGTCGCACGATCAAGATTGACAGACTGCTTGAATGTGTCCAGAAACTACAGCGAACGCGTCAGAATCACTATACATGATGGAGAAATGGTGGGACGCACAGCCAGAGCTTCCTTCTTCGCTAAGTCAAAACCTTCGCCGATGACTGTGGGATGGACACCCTCAGAGATGTAGCGGTCCGCTTGCTTCAACAGCTCGCCGACAAGTAGCACAACTGATGTTGTTCCATCTCCGACTTGGTCATCTTGTGCTACCGCCGTCCTCGCGATCATAGCAGCTGTAGGGTTTTGGATTTGCATCTCTGACAGTAAGACCTTGCCGTCTTTCGTCATCTTGATCTGCCCTGCACCATCTACAAGCATCTTCAACGTTCCTCTTGGCCCTGAAGCGTTTCAAGAATAAATTCCGGTGTCGGACAAAGATTAGATAGTAGACATACCAAGATTGCCTTTGACCACTGCTGCAAGACCCATCGCTCCATTGGTGTTAACCTAGAGGACGTAATGAAGTAGAGAACACCCTAAAAGACCAGAAATACGTACCTGAAGCGCGGCCGCCCTCCTCACACTCTCCGCCTTCGGATTTATTAGTTCAATACTTGAAGACATGATCTTGCTTTGCTGCAACAAGGCTGTCTGGACAAGTACTGGCAAGAAGTAGAACCGCGTATGGCGCTCGAGGACATTTTGGCGTCAATGAAAAGCGCTTACGAGTTATTCGTATATTACGTAATCTACCTTTACCTCATTGCATTTATTCCAACTTGATTCCAACTCAATTTCGACCTCGCTCTCTATGTTTCCTGGCGATTGACAAATTATATACGATGCATGTCATGCCTTCATTCTACCGCTCATTTTGAAGCCGACTGGGTGGACTCGTTGGGTGTCCATAATCGCTTCAATAAGCTCGAGTTTGCGGGGTCTCA
This sequence comes from Phlebia tremellosa, assembly GCA_011032875.1. Lineage (NCBI taxonomy): Eukaryota > Fungi > Basidiomycota > Agaricomycetes > Polyporales > Meruliaceae > Phlebia > Phlebia tremellosa. Next base: position 81,884 of record JAAIFI010000010.1, on the reverse strand, counting down.
CCGAGCAGTATCAATCGCAATGAGTGCCTGTATCTTCAATTGTATACCACTGCTACATCGCAATGCGAGCACTGTTACATTACAGTGTACTCACAAGCAACGCGAACCACTCGTTGTAGCCAGCTCAAGGGGCGGTTTGTTGTTTGCAGGGTTATGCAATTCAGCTCAAGAAGCGTGCGGACTTCGAGGACCGTCCCACTTCTGCCTGATGCACGGTGCCTGACTACGACTCACGCTCACGAGCCAAATGGCTGCGCTCCCAAACACTATTCTCTCTATATCCTCCACACTTATCCCACACTCTTTCTCGATGTATCATGTCGCTTTTCCGCTTTGTTAATCCAAGAAGATGCAACTTTGGTCTCGTCAATACACTGCGCGCGCTCTGGTTGATTGCTATTGCTTGGTATGAGCTGGGGACCTTCTACCACCACGTCTCGACATGTCCGTGGCCTGATGACTTCATAGTACGTATCATGTCGCTCCCATTACTACTCGAGTAGAACTAATATGTGCCCTATAGGCGAAGGGTTTGGGGTCTGCGTCACACTCAACTCACGTACTCCTAGTTGCCGACCCGCAGGTTCTGGACCACCGCTCATACCCAGACAGGCCGCCATGGCTTATGTCGCTCAGCCAGTTCATAGTCGACCTGAATATGAGAAAGAGCTGGTGGGCTACCAAACAGCTCAACCCTGACGTAGTGGTGTTTCTGGGCGACATGATGGACGGCGGGCGGTTTGCAATGTCCGACGAAGAGTACGTACTCTGATTGCCTATCGTTGAGTCAAAGCTAAACTGACGTGTTTCCTCGCAGATATGAGACGTATTATCAGCGATTCAAGAGCATATTTGCTCTGGATGAAGATGTGCCCGTTTACTACATTTCTGGCAACCATGACGTTGGGTGAGAGTACACGCTTGCTCCATGAGGACATATTGAGAACCTTACGGCAGCTTGGGTGCCTCAACGGGATTCTCAGACAAGGCGGATGAGCGGTACATCTCGCATTTCGGCCCTCTGAACCAAAGAATCGTCATCGCAAACCATACCTTCGTGCTCATCGATGCACCGGGCTTGATTGAAGAAGACCACCAGCGCAGCAATGAGGGCCTTTCCTACGCCAGCTGGGCAGCGTCCAAACCGGGGGGAGTGATAGATTTCATACAGCAGTCCTCTGCCGCTGTAGGTCAGTTTCCACATTCCTATCATGACGTGAAAGGTACTCATCATCTTCGCTTCTTCGAAGAAAAATCACGCATGCCGACCGTGCTGCTTACCCATATCCCGCTCGCACGCCCGAACACCGCGTCGTGCGGTCCATTGCGTGAGAAGGGCACAATTCGCGCAGGGGCGGGATATGGCTATGTGAACACTTTGAGTGTTCAGGCTTCCCAGTTTCTCCTTCAGAGCACCCGTCCTTCCATCATATTCAGGTAAAGATTTCTCATGATTTCATTGTTCATATCTAACATGGAAATATCAGCGGTGACGATCACGACTACTGCGAATATGACCATCCTTTACCTGCGTCCGGCGATATCCCGATGTCTGAACACCGCTCAGTCAAAGAGGTCACTGTGAAGTCCTTTTCGATGGCAATGGGCGTACGCAAGCCCGGTTTCCAGCTCTTATCCCTCATCCCTGCGCCGCTGATGCCGTTTGGCGTTACAACTGAGAAGACGTTGGACGACGCGCCTTGCATCCTTCCCGATCAACTTGATATCTACCTGTCGGTTTACGTACCGCTGGTCGTATTCAGCGTCGTCATCCTTCTCGTGTCGAACACGTATCGGATAGTTACGTCAGGACCACGCTTGTTTTCCCAGCGTACAGCCGCCCGTAACATCGGCGACCAAGACGGGGCGACGTCGAGTGCACGGAAGCTCAGTGAGCTGCCGCTGCCGATGCGCCGGTTCGACGAAGATGACGAGGATGACGAGGACGCGTACATCCTCCCTCCTCCCACGCCTGCTGTCTCCGTCACTGGGAAGGATCGACGACTAAGGCGAACGACCGTCACAATGTGTGGCCGGACGCTGGACGTTTCCTTCATTCATCATCTCCTCTCTTATCTCTACGGGTTCGTAAGCAATGCGGACGCGACCTCGAAGTGGAGGCGAAGAGGGTTGCTTGGTGGATTCTTACATGACATGATGGTTGTAGGCTGGATGCCCATTGTCTTATTTGTGGTGATAGCATGGTGTATGTTCTAGTAGAGCGGTGTGAGAAGGTACGTATCTCTATTCTAGACACCTGTCCTAACAGAATGGAACGAACACTGATTCTGTTCGGCATAACTTTTGCAGTTTCAGTAGGACAGGAAGCTGCACCGTCTGTTATCCAGCCAATGTGCGCGGTGCGCGCTGGGAAGCAGAGAACGCATTTGCCATGTTGTGATGTGGATGTAAGTAGGTCTCGCCATCTCTGACAGTTCTGCTTGTTCCTTTCTGTCGATCCGGCGGCTCGCCATGTATTCGTATCCCACGTTGTCAAAACCGGGAAGGCGTTCGTTCGGCTTCGGTTTGATTGCGCAGGGCCCGTATGTCAAGATAGACACTTTTGCCCTGAACCTGGGCCTGGATCGTTACACCGGGACATACAAGGTTGGAGGCACCGACCAGCGATGTCGCGGCGCGGTCAAGACAGCGGACAGGTTGGTCCCGCTAGGTACATTGGCGGCTCATAGCATGTTGGTTCTTGTTCCATGTATCAGCAAACATTGCTTCCTCTATAATTGTGATGGTCCAGAGTGTCGTGCCTGCATCTGCCACGCTGTTCTGCGGCCTTCAACTTCTGCCAGGTCTACGAATGTTCTGCAGGTCCTTGCTCGGTCCTGGCCAAGTGGCACATTCAAGGTTAGGTTTGAGCAGACGGTTATTCATTCCAGCCCACAGCGGAAGCGGCGGAAGTTGCCCTTGATACAAGGGTTTGCGTTCCCGCCACGAGGTCAGAGTGCACCGCGCGTTCTCGCCTTCCGTCGGCCAATGAGATGTAGCTGGGGGGTCGAAATGGACGCTAGGTAGCTTGGAACCCCGGGGATAAGTGTGATAAGAGGAAAGACCTTGTACGGTTCTGTGGGTAAGTTTATCGGACTCGGAAGGTCCAGAGGCAAACTCAGCGTGCTAAGGAAGCGGTGCCCTGCGCCCGCCCGATTATTTAATTCATCAAGGCGAAGATCTGCGGATGGCATGGCTACATAAAGGCACGGTCACAGAGAGCACAAGGGAGCATATTCGGGCTTTCCCCTCGAATCTCACTAGATTCTTGTCCGTTCTTACTGGTATTGGATAGTAGAGGATCACTCCCCCTGCGCCAAAGGGTGCTCATCGATAACTCGCACCGTTGGATGCACGCACGTTTGTCGAATTGGCAGGGAAATAGTAGAAAGCAGTCGACCTACGGGTCGGCCTCCCCTTCAGTATCATCGTCGTCCTTAACTCGACTTTCTCTGATTGTCGGACCCGGCGAAAAGGAGAATTTGAGGTCCAGCTGGTCGGCTGGTGCGAGCGCATTCGGATTTTTCCCCCCGCGGAAATCGATCTGTGAACCTATCCGCGAGGAAGGCTCTGAAGGTTCGGACTTGGCCGCTCTAGAGGACCTCGAGATATATAAACGTCATCACCGTCCTCGCATCCAGCTCACCAGGACCCAGTCCGCCCCGCAACTCATCTCCACTACCACCACCAAGCCCGTCTACATCAACCACCAGAGTATCAGGTATGCCCCCGTTGTCCTAGTCATGTAACGCGTCGTGCTCATCGTCGACCACAGCATGGACTCACTCATGCCACGTAGCAACTCTGCCCGTCTCAGAGGGCAGAGTCAGATGGACTTCAAGACCGCGACGACCGGTGTCGCGGCAAAGGCAATGCGGAATGAGATCAGCAACCTCGTCAGGTCGGTCAGCGACCCCGAGACCAAGAAGGTGCGATATCTCTCGACATCTACGCTTGACGGCTGTATCTCACAGATCGCATTCGATCGCAGGCCTTCGATGTAGAGATGCAGTCGTTCTTCTACCTCTTCACGCGGTACCTGGCGAAGCGCGCACATGCGCAGGAGCTGTAAGGATTCTTGTCTCCGCACCGTTCAGACTTTTTTATGACGTGTCATGCAGTGACTGGGACCGTATCAAGTCGCCAACAGAGGACAAGATCGTGCCTTACTCCAAGCTTCCCGAGGGCGAGAACAGGAACCTCAACAAGCTCGCCGTGTTGAAGGTGAATGGCGGTCTCGGTACATCAATGGGTACGTCGTCTTTCGACCATCTTTTGCAATCAAGCTGATCTTTTTCATAGGTATGACTGGTGCGAAGAGTGCGCTCGAGGTCAAGGACGATATGACGTTCCTCGACTTGACCGTGCGTCAAATCGAGCACCTGAACACCACCAACCGTGTCGACGTGCCCCTTATCCTCATGACGTCCTTCAACACCCATGAAGACACGCTCCGCATCATCAAGAAGTACGCCAACCAGCAACTCCGCATCACCACCTTCAACCAGTCACGGTACCCACGTATCTACAAGGAGTCGTTGCTTCCTTGCCCCAAGACTGCTGATGATGACAAGAAGAACTGGTACCCCCCGGGTCACGGTGACCTGTACAACGCGCTGTACCAGTCAGGCGTCCTCGAACAGCTCCTCGCAGAAGGCAAGGAGTACCTGTTCGTCTCCAACTCGGACAACCTAGGCGCTGTGTACGTATTTATAACCGTGCCTATCATCTGTGTGGCGTACTTAAAACGGTAACTCAACAGTGTCGATGAGAAGATCTTGCAACACATGATCGAAACCCAAGCGGAATTCATCATGGAGGTGACCGACAAGACAAAGGCGGACGTAAAGGGTGGTACCCTCATTGACTACGATGGCGTCATCCGTCTGCTTGAAGTAGCTCAAGTGCCCAACGAGCACATTGAGGACTTCAAGTCGGTTAGGAAGTTCAAGATCTTCAACACCAACAACTTGTGGATCAACCTGAAGGGTACGTCATTTTTTGCTACTGTGCCAAACTGTCTCCTAATGCGTTGTCACAGCGCTGAAGCGTCTCATGGAGAACGGCGAGATGGAGCTTGACATCATCGTCAACCCCAAGACCACCGATGACGGCCAAGCCGTCCTCCAGCTCGAGACCGCCGCCGGTGACGCCATCCAGTTCTTCAAGAACGGCCACGGTGTCAACGTCCCTCGTAGCCGCTTCCTTCCCGTCAAGAGCTGCTCGGACTTGTTGCTCATTAAGAGCGACATCTACTCATTACAACATGGGCAGCTCGTGATTAACGAGCAGCGCATGTTCGAGACGACGCCCGTCATCAAGCTCGGCGACCACTTCAAGAAGATCGCGCAGTTCCAGAAGCGCTTCAAGAAGATCCCCAAGATCATCGAGCTTGACCATCTTACGGTCACTGGTGATGTCTACTTTGGTCGTAACGTCACCCTGCGGGGAACCGTTATCGGTATGTACATTTTTATAGTAGCTATCATTTTTGCTCATTGTTTGTCCGTAGTCGTCGCCAACGAAGGCCAAAGGATCGACATCCCTGACGGTTGCATACTGGAGAACCGATTGGTGTCCGGTAACCTCAACCTCATCGTGCGTGTGCTTTATAGCGTGATAGTGTCTGCATGTCACTGACCTTTTTCCCTCCCACAGGAACTATGATCGTCGAGGATGTTCACTCTTTGATGGACATTGCTTTCGTATACCTCCGTCTTCATGGCCGGTTGCCAATGATAGTTGATGATATATAGGGTACGGGTAAGGAAAAGAAATTATGGACATGGACACTGAAAACGGACCCGACTTATTGCGCTTGTTTTAACCCTCTACTCTACGTATCGTCACATATGTGATTCCTGCACTAGTCTTGCTACTCTCCCTTTCCTGCTATTTACTAGATCATAGAGAGAATAGAATGACACGTATTACCCATGCAAAACAAACCGAAATCGACCCGACTCTGCTGGACGAGAATTTGTTGTGATGGACATGGTCACGTGACGGGACGTGGGAGATTACATGTTTGTCCTTGTTGACGCGACGGCGGGAGGCTCCTGTTTTGGCAGCGCCCGCCGCGACGCCACTAAATTAATGAGTTTCCTAAACGTTCCATGGACGTTCGCGCTCCTTGCTCTTCGCCATCATGGCTACTTCACACATATTCGAGGTAAATTGCATCACTTTTGTATGCGAAATGCGCGATCTCACAAGAGTTCATCCATATCAGTATAGTAAAAGCAGTAGAGCCAAATGCCACGGTCCGCCCCCCTGCAAAGGGTCAGACATCGAGCTAGGAGCGCTGCGGTATGGGCAAGTTTCCTTTACTGATTTCGGAGAGATGGTGGAATGGCGACATTGGTGCGTACGCGTTCTGTTCACTCTGTCAACGTGAGAACTCTGTACAGAAACATCTGATGCGTGGTGTGATCCTCCGTCAGGGGATGCGTTACGCCTGACATATTGGGCAAATTGGCGGCGACGCAGCTGCAGCGCGTCCCCGGATTCAACAGCCTTCGGTGCGTCGCTTGAGGGCTTTGTCTCGCGCTTTTCCGCGTGTTCATGTTTGTGTTCATTGGTATGATTGTAGGCGAGAAGACCAGAACAAAATCCGCATCGCCGTAGGCCTGCGCCGCGTGGACCCTTCAGACGTGCCCGAGAGTGCTAAAAGCGTACCTGCAGCTTCAGCGGGACCGAGTCAGCAGAAACGGAAAGCTGCGTTCGCCGCGAACGCCTCGCCGTCGTCGTCGCAGGAGAGGCAGCCTGGTTCGAGCCAGCCGCTGCGCCGCTTGACGGGACCGACGGCCGCTGAGATCGCCGCGGATGAAGTCGAGGAGGTCGTTCCGGAGGAGAGCGTGGACGAGCTCTATGTGATGCTCCAGACTAGCATCGTTGGGATACAGTACTATAAAGGTGCGTTGTTGTAGGGATGGAGTGGCGCGTGTCTTATGGTTTCGTGTAGGATTGGTCGGTCCCGGAGAACAAGTAAGACTTGTGCGTGAGCCTACGAATAGATATGATGCGTGAGTGAGGTGGTTCATCTACTGAGGTCGAGAGCTAATACTTGTTACATGCAGCAATGCCATCAAAGTCGTCAATATTGGTGGTACACAAGTAGGACATATACCTCGCACTATCGCTGCCAAATTAGCCCCTTTAATGGACCGTAACTCTGTCACTGTCGAAGGCGTTATGCACGAGGGCAACTGTGAGCTCTGTTCGTCTGTAACTGATCGCACTCTTAACAATGATTAACAGTGACGGGCTTCAGCTATTCGCTTTCCATGCAAGTCCTAGTTCTGTTGTATCTTAATGCAAAAGAGCTGAATCCAATCGTTCTAGGACGCTCAAAATATACGGCGCCGCTGACAAAAGAGCTCAGCTCGAGCCACAACTCATCTGGGCCACTCCCGGTCAGCGTGGCTTCCCTCGTCAGGGTGGTGCAGCTCATGCACCCGTGCCCGGTGCACCATCTCCCCTCAAAATACGCCTACCTCCTGTGGCGCCTCCTGCCTCACAAGCTGGACCAAGTCGCGGCCGAGCAGCGCCAAAGCTCACAGCGGCTCAGATCGCTGCTCAACAAGAAGCGACGCGTAAACAGCAAGAGGCCTTAGAGAAAGCTAGAGAATTGCGTGAAATACTGAACAACCTTGAGAAAGTAGACGATGAAGGACGGCGAAGTTCGCTCTTAGACACACTTTGCTCAGTAGAAGACGTTTTGGCGTTGCCGTTGCATCCCTCTCCACCTAGTATTGCAAGCGGTGACCTGAAAGTGAACCTGCTAAATCATCAGGTGCGAATATCGGTGCTATGTGAGACGAGCACAGCTAATAAGATATTGCAGAGTCAAGCCCTCCAGTGGTGTATCGACCACGAATACCCGAAGTTACCCACCGTAATCGACGGAGCACCAGTACAGTTCTGGCAGCTCAGGAAGGCCGGTGCCAAGGTGAGTCTGCGTCTACTCGGGCAGTGTTCTCTAACAGTACTCATCTAAACCGTAGCAATTCTATTTCAACAGTACGTACCAGCACGGTTCTGGCGGAGTGTTACACTGAAATGGTCTAGTTGCGACGAAAACACCGCAAGAAGCGGCGCCCGTGCTCGGAAGAGGTGCTCTGTGTGCCGATAGTATGGGTCTGGTATGTGCCTGCACTTCCTCTTGACCTCGAATCTCGCTTATGACTTGGCTCCGCAGGGCAAGACGCTGACTATGCTTTCGCTCATTATCGCTACGAAGCTTGACGTACCGGTGGACCATCACAAGTCAACGTTGATAGGTATGTTGGTTTCATTCCTCTTTGAGATCCTCTACTTATCAGATACACAGTCGTCCCGCTCTCTGTCCTCTCCAACTGGGAAAAGCAGATTGAGGATCATGTTATGCCCGGTGTTCTGACTTACTGCACCTATTACGGCGCCGGAAGAACCTTGTCAGCGGAAGAGCTGACGAAATACGACGTTGTCCTTACTACTTACCAAACAGTCGTTACAGAATCTGGTATTGGAGGCAGGTTTGCTGCCGAGCCCAGCAAGAAAAAGAAGAAAACTGAGAACGCGCTATTTGGCGTCAAGTGGAAGGTAAGTGTTGCCCATGTCAGAGGGTTACGTACTTATAGGCGTTGTAGAGAATTATCCTGGACGAAGGCCATAGTATCAGGAATCCGAGAACTCAGATGGCACAAGCTGTGTGTGCTCTGACCGCACAACGCAGATGGGTACTGACGGGAACACCGATAGTACGTTTTTCATTGTGTTATGCGCGCGTCCCAGTACTCACCGGTGTCTTTGATCAGATCAATTCACCAAAAGTATGCCATACATGAAAGTCGATTATCCTTCAGTATTGACTTTCTATAGGATCTCGGTTCCATATTGACATTCCTTCGTATTTGCTCGCCCCTGGATAACGACGACTTCTACAAGCGGATGGTTCTACGCCCGCTGAAGGATGGAGACCCGTCTGGGGCTGAACTCTTGCGTGTCAGTCATCTTTGTGCTATCGACAGTTTGCAACGTAAAGCTGATATGGTCACTTCGTTCTGTAGGCTTTGATGAGTCATATATGCATCAGGCGGACGAAGGAGGTAATGAGTCCAGCTTCATCAACTTTCAGCGATTCTAAATATCTTCCCATCTTGCAGATGCAAGACAGCAGCGGAAAACATCTTGTTCCCTTACCACCGGTAAGATCTCCTAAATTATTGCAGAAACTGTGACTTATCACCTTTCACAAGGTTGAGGTCACCATTGTTCCTGTTGCCCTTACAGCGGAAGGAAGGGTGGGCCATTTTTCTTAGACTACCTATAAGTTTACTAAAGAAGTTGCCTGTAGGAGTTATACGATGCGGTGGAACAGGTATCAAAGGATCGCGTTGGAAATCTTATCGAGCGGCATGGAGGTGTTCACTCGGCTGTTGTGCAATCCAATGTGCTCAGTATGCTCACACGATTGCGCCAACTTGCGCTACATCCCGGTTTGGTACCTCCCAACTATCTGGAGCAACTTCGTATCACTGCCGAGAACGAAGATACCGGTACTGCCCCTGCTATCAAAGTCACACCAGCGGACAAAGTGCGCCTGCAGGGGCTTCTGGCTCAAGCAATAGAAGATAACGAAGAGTGCCCGATCTGCTTCGGCATCCTTGCAGAGCCTCGTATCACAAGTTGTTCCCACTGTTTTTGTCTTGCATGGTGCGTCCTTCTGTGATATCCCCTGATAGTAACTGATCTGTGCTTGTAGTATCACCGAAGTCATCTCTCGAGACCCCAAATGTCCCATGGTATGTGTATAATGTCTATCTGCTTCAATGTGACCGAGAATGACAGCCATTTAGGATCGTCGAGCTATCACGATGGGTGACCTGATTGAACCACTACCCCCTACTGAGCTCACTCAAGCACCAGTGAGACGTGAAGAGGATGAAGATCTTACTGGTATACGAGCCGGATCTTCAGCCAAAATTGACCAACTCGTCCATCTGCTGAAGTTGACGCCAAGAACGGAGAAATCCCTAGTGTTCTCACAGTTCACATCCTTCTTAGATAAAGTGAGTAGGCTCTAGAGCGCATCTCGATATGATAGTTAAGGTTAACGAACCCGCTACAGATCGCTGAGACGCTGGAGAAAGAAGGGTACGTGTGTTTCTTGGAGTTCTTTTGATTTTGTCTTATCGCTGCGCAGCATACCTTTCGTCCGCTTTGATGGCAAAATGTCTGCGAGGAGGCGCCAAGAGACTATTGCCCAATTCTCTGTTCCAATAGAGGAAGATGACACGCCAATTGCTATAGAGGTAGACGAAGCACCGTCATCTCGGCCAACGCGATCAACACGTACACGCTCGAGCCAGGCGATCGCTACGGTGCTCCCAGACGGGGACGCTGCAGATGATGATCTAGACGACGACTTCGTTGTTGGAGATGAGGTAGACGAGGACGACGATTTTATTGATGACGAAGAGGAACAGCCAGCGAAGCGCAAGGGGAAAGGCAAGGGTAAGGCCAAAGGAAAAAGAAAAGCCACGCCCGCATCAAAGACATCCAGCGGATACTGCACACCTGCGTCTGGTACCAATCCAAAAGTGATGTTGATCTCCCTGAAGGCTGGCGCACTTGGACTGAACTTGACGGTGGCTAACAATGTATACCTGTGAGTGTTCTTTCACTCAGCATCTGCGACGTGCGTTAATCATGCTGACGTATCTCCAGTATGGATCCGTACGTACATTCTCCCGAATTATCTTGCAAATTGTTAACAGTAATGTGATTTTCTGGAATTCAGATGGTGGCAGGTATGTGCTGTCTAACATGTCAACGACTTGACGGAACTAACAATATTTACAGGAAGGTTGGCTGACCATTTCTATGGTCTATGGAAATTGATCATATTGACGATGTATTTTCCAGGGATTGAATCGCAAGCCATTGATCGCTGCAACCGGTAAGTGATCGATGTAGCCCGTCCAGTCGTGATTCTCATTCCGGATTATAATATACCATAGTATTGGACAGACCAAGCCGGTCCACGTATACCAGCTCATAGCTGAGAATACCGTAGAATCCAAGGTTATCGATATCCAGGAGAAGAAGAAACTGCTCATCAAACAAGTGGGTTCATGTCGAACAAAGGCATTCCCTGTTGTTTATCATTCACTTCTGTAGGCATTCTCTGGTATCAAGATCAAAGAAACTCAGCGGCAAAAGAAGGAGGCTAGGCTCCAAGGTATGGTATCGAAAAGGCACCATCTAATCCTTCCTACTCACGATGTTCCTCTCACAGAGCTCATCGAGCTCTTCGGAGTGCAGCATCAGCAGGCCGCTGCAAACGCTAACATTAACGCAGACAATGGTCAAGCTACTCTAGATGGCTGGCGCGGCTAGAAGCATGCTCCCGGATCTTCACTGACTTCATCTTCGTGTTCTTTTGTTACTTGCTGTGCAATGCTGAGTCCTGTCAAAATACCAGATAGCGTACATGTCCATACTAAATAAATACTGCTTTACACATGTAAATGTCGAGGGATCATCGCATTGTCCGCCAAACCAACACTGTCCACAAGACGAGGGAAGGCCATGAGACTCTGAGCATATCTGCTATGACAGGGAATATGATCGTGTTTGCCCATGGGATTCTTTCCGTTTTTCTACGGATAGACTGCATTATGCGGTCTGCGTAAGGCAAGCGAAGACTAGGACGGTGTAGAGCTAGTCTCCTACGTCGGCCTCTAAAGGAGAAGGTCCAAACGAATAAAGTCCTGTTTTTGCTGTCCGACGTCTCCCACGATCGATCCAAAGATATCCGGGGGCGGTGACCGCGAGTCAAGCCGTTCTTCAAAATATTCTCTGAATCCTGCCACTCTGCCTCTGATTCAGTGAAGAGTGATGTACCGGAAAGAGGCGTTTCGGGCCATTCTCGCGAGGCCGCCGTGCCTCGGTAGTTTGCGGCTTGGCGGCCAGAGAGAGGAAGGGTAGGGAGGAGGCGGTAGCGACGTGACCCTGAGCGCCAGTATCGGTGTACGAGCAGCGCGAACAACGTGAGGGAGGCCACTGGGAGGTACACCGACGTGTAGACGCGCATAGGCGAGGCGAGGAAACAGGGGGCGTGTGCGATGCTGGGCGAGACGAGCGCAGTGTCGGGATCGACGATAGGCGGGACGAGGGAGAGGAGGTGGAAGCCGACGGTGGGGAGTTCCTTCACTGGGGAGAACGACTGGAGGGTGATCTCTGGTACAAACATGTCGGTGCCATCTATCGTGAACGAGTGACGGATTTCGCAGTAGTCGCGATCATCACCGCTATTGGTCTGTCAGTGAGGTATCGGGGGAAATAGCGACAGTGCATACCTGAATACGATGGCGGGTTTGACTGTGGTCAGAAGGAACTCTGTGGTTTGTTTTCCGAGCATGTTTTGGTATCCAGGCCCTGCACCGCGGTGAATAGAACCTTTCGTGCGTAAAGGACCGCATGAAGCGGTCTCGGCTCGTGCTAATGGGATATGGGAGAACAATATCCGAGGTTGTAAGGCGGTATCTACGAAGCACAAAGATCAGCTTTGCTGTTATTGAGTTCGGTGATATGACTCGACGAACCGTCGTCTTGCTTTTGCAAGGCATTTACGAATTCGACTGCACCCCCTTTGACCGGCGTCCAAAAAGGATACTCGACATGTTCTTCCGCACGTTGATAATCTTCCTCCACCAGACCCGGTGCATCCAACAGCACGAGTGTATGATTACTGACGGAAAGCTTGTTGTTCGGTTGGCCGAAATGTTCCACATAATTCGCCCAAGCGCGCTGAGAATCACTAGCTTTCAAATTCAGGCTATCGAAATCTTGAGTGCATGTCTTAGAAGCAGGTGAAAAGGAAGACGGACCCAATGTCCTCGTTTCCGGGAACAAAGTACATTGGTACCTCATTATTGAGCGAAAATATCCTCTTGAAATACGCGGAATACGCAGCAAAACTGCGATATGAACGGTGTTAGGACTCGTCTAAAATCAAAGAAGATCACGTACTCTTCAGAATGTTTAACTTTTCTCCCAGATGCAAGCATATCGCCCAAAAAGATGACGATATGGGGCTTCATCGATATTGCAGCTTGCCAAGCTTTCCGAAGGCTCAACTCGTAAACCTGCTCGTAAAGAGCACCAAATAGACTAGGTTTGTATAGCGGGCCATATCGCACTCTCGGATCCGCTACAAGAAGCAGATGGACTGGTTTACTAGACTGAATGGATTGCGTCAAGACTTCGCCAAAGGAAGAAGGAACCCGACTCACGCACCGAATGTATTCCCAGCTTCCTATCTCCCCAGTCGCATGAAGAAACGAACGAATGTCTGACGCCCTCGAACCAAAGGACGACCAGAAGCCACAGTAACCTAAGCCCCTTCAGGAATGTGAGACCACCAAAGAACGCTCTGATAGCAGTTCCGCCTTTGCGGAATGGTACACTCCGTATCATTGTACCTGTACGGGCGACATGGAGTGGGAAAGGATTAGAAGATAGAATGGAGGTGATACCGAGAGCTGTGCGAGGAAGACTGGGAACCGCTGGAAGAACTTGGTGGACGGTGTTATCACTGCTGTCGCCGTTTCGTGGGAGGAATCTGGGGATGCCGATAACCATCAGATGTCACCTGCGCGCCACTAACTGTAACCGAAACTGACCAGGGGTAGGGTGTGGGCATCGTACAGGAGGGTGTGTACAGGACTTAGTGCGTTGTCCAAGCCCTCACTCGCAGTGTTGGGGCAAATATCAGCGCACTATTTGAGCGACACAACCGACCGACGGATGCAACTGCGGATCAATAACGGGAGCATAGCGCCGGGCGCCCCGACGTTTCCAACTTTGGAGTTGCGTCGGGCGCGCCGCCGGTTACGCTACGACGATAGTACCATGCAATGTATAAGTTATAAGTACAATAGGTCACAGAAGAACGCAGATGATGTTTAGAACCCATATAGAAATCATGTCCGATTACTCCCAATCGCTCTCATCCTCATCATCGTCCCCTTTCCGACTGCCCTCTCCCGCTGCCTTGACATCACCATTGTTGCTGACTTGCGATGACACAACATCATAGCTATCCTCACTACTGTGTCGAGGGCTACCAGTAGCGGGCGTTGATACGACAGATGCCTTCGTAGCCGTGACGGTCTCGCGGTTAGAATCCACCGAGAGTTGCGTGATAGTCGTAGACGTTGGGAACTCAGTCGAGGATACGGATGCATTGGTGACCACGGGATCAGTAGATTCATCATCACTCTCCCAGTTGATGTCCTCTTCACTTTCAGTGGTCCCTGAGACGATGAGCGTCACCTTTGTACAAACGAAATACCATGGACTAAGATCGCACCTTCAATGATTGCTTTCCGTCGTTCCTCTTCGAGTTCAACTTGATGTAGTCGGAAGAAGTACCGCGTCCAGAACGTCTCGCTCGTCATTGATTCGGGTACTGCTGCATATTAGCAGAAGGGATCACTGAGTCAAGTTACTACGTACCAAGGGCCTCCATGGTCTTCTGCAGCGCATCACCATCCTCGGGATCGCTCAACGCCTTCTGTATGGCAGCTGTCCATTTCTCGCTGATGATACCGCCCTCTTCTGAATCAATCTCATTCTTGACCCACTCTTGCCACATCTCCCGGACCCGTTCGTCTGCTTCAGGGTCCACCCGAATGACTTCAGGATCGTGCTTCAGCTGTTTCAACAACGCCTCCGCCCGGGTAGCTCCTGCACGAATAACCTCCCCGCTCGGCCTCCCTTCCCCACTGCGCCGTTCCTTACCCTTCCCCTTGGCATCCGACGCGTCCGAACGCATATCAGGGAGCATCCACACGTCCGTACCATCCCACAGCACACCAGGCGAAGATGCACCCTCCTCTGGCGGTACCACCTTCACGGCGTCCTTGAGGAATTCGCTCGCTTCGCGGAGCAGCTCCTCGCTCTTGTGCACGTACTCCTCCGCCTGTGCACGAGTGACACCTTGCACTCGCTGGAACTCGGTCGCCAGCGTCGTACGCAGCTGAGTGAGGTCGAGAGAGCCTGTGCCTTGTCTGATGGACTCCGGCACCGTGCTCGCGAGGTTGGACGGCAGTGACGCTTGGAGGCGCGAGAAGAGGTTCTGTGCCGCGGCAGACATAGACTCGCCGCGAGCATGGCTCATTCTTGGGCTGGATGTAGGGGTCGTTACATCCTCGTTGCTGGTGGAGGCACCCTCGCCTGAAGGTCCAGCGTCAGCGTCCGCAGCGGCTTCTGAAGTGGTGCCCTCTGTTGCCTCAGATGTCTCCGTAGAGGGTTCCGTAGTGAGTTTCGTCAACTCCTTCTGCGCTTGAGTGACGACCTGTCCCAAGTCCTTTCGAGCAGTCTCGAACACGGTTTGGCTCTGTGTGCACCAATATGTCACTGGTAGTGTCATGGCATCATAAAGATTGGTAGCGCACTTGCTTCCTGAAGCCTCCCCAAAATCGACTCAGCTGCCCAACAACCTGTGTGACCTCTTCATTCAGGCTTGGTTCGGGGCCTTCTCGAGGTGTACTAGAGCCCGAGATGTCGTAGGTATCCAAGAAATTCATGAGCGACTCGGACGTTCAATGGAGAACTATTACAACAAGAGCAGACTATGTTGGTAATTGCGATGATGGTAAGAGGTGTCACCAAGCAGTGTGTTCGTTCCAGTAAAGACTAGAATGCGACTGGAGAACACGAGAACTTAGTTCAAGATGAACGGCTAACGACAGCCTGAGCTTCAATGGGCGCTAATTGCAGCAGGGTCGCGTGCCATAGCGCCCGTCAAGCGCCTGTGCTTTCATCCAGGCAAGGTGGCTGAGGTTCATCAAGTCGCCATGCTCCCGACCCCCGTGTCCTACTATTCAAAACGCGACTCTCATATACGCTCTCAACGTAGGACAAGAGATGTGTTACTGTCTCGGGCTCGTGTCACCAACCTAGGGCTTTTGTTACTCGTTAGCTTCTCTACTCTCTCCTTCTTGTTCAATCTTGGATACTACTTGTCCTCGAACTCTGTCGTGTATTCCACTCCGCAGGCGATATCTCCACATTCCATATTGGCGACTTTAGAACGGGACAAAATACTGCATGCTTTGGACCACCTTGTCATTGTGCCTGGGCATGCGGTTTGGAAGGGCTCACATCCAGAGCGTGGTTTAGAAGAGGACAATTGGATACTGGAACCATACCAGAAGGGCGGCGGACGCGTTGAAGCTTTCTATAACCATATACAACGAGGGTGAGTGTTTCTAGCTGCTAGATGTCTGCGAAACGATATGTATGATATGAATTCACAGAATAGATCTCGCTTTGAACGATGAGCGCGCTTTGCTTGTGTTCAGTGGGTAAGTGTTTGCAGTCGATCCATGCCAGTTTTTACTTACACGTCGCAGAGGTCAAACGAGACGAGCTTCAACCACGACGGAAGCCGAGTCGTACCACCGTCTAGCGCTTACTATGAATCTGTTACCTTCTTCAGAACAAGTCCGTGCGACTACAGAAGAGCATGCGTTAGACTCATACCAAAACCTGCTTTTCTCAATTGCCCGTTTCCATGAATATACTGGGCACTATCCAGCTCGTATAACCATCGTTGGGTACGAAATGAAGAGACGCCGTTTCACCGAGCTGCATCGAGCTGCTTTGCGGTGGCCTGAAGACAAATTCAACTACATTGGGATAGATGCAGAGGGAGAGGATGTCGCCCAAGCCAGGGAAGGCGAGGTCAGTACCTGCTTATTTTCCAAAATCCTCTAGGCTAGTGTTAATTGTACTGTGATAGAGGAAGAACGGCTACTTGCCGTATACACTTGACACATACGGGTGCCATGACGTGCTCTTGTCCAAAAGGCGATCACGGAATCCTTTCATACGATTCCACCCGTACTACACCTCTTCCCCGGAACTTGCGCCATTATTCAATTGGTGTCCAGGGGACGCAGAGGGCGGACGGACAGCCGTTTACAGTGATCCATTGCCGTGGGATCGATATCATTGAAATGTGGCGATTCGAGTTACTCTATCGTTTGCATCCATGTTAGCGTCTTGACATCTAGGGTCGACTTGGCGGAGATATTATAGGACTTCGGACCGTCGTTGGCTGTAACGGATTTTATTTTGTAGGCATATGGCCTTTATATTTGCTAACCTTTTTATCATATATCATAGAGACATTATATATCCTCAACACTTTCTCGGCAGTATCGGCAATTGTTAAGACACTATTGTACTCTTCAGGAGAATACAGTCTGGTGTTCATTATGATCTCTACAAGGTTGGGCCCCGGAATCGCCTTAAAGAGCCTCAGCAAAGCTCTGCAAGGCTTGTCGTGACGGTCCATTCTCCTCCCACGCCGCTAAAACCGCCTCACGCAGCTTTTCGACGTTCGCACGTTTCTTCTTCCCATCTTCACCCAGCGCCTTGTCAAGAACAGCGTTCATCTCCTCTCGCACAGCATCGATCGTGCCAATCGGCTTCCTCCCGGTACGATAGATGGGCTTCAGCCCATTCTCGCCCGTGCGTACCTCTATGAGCTCGTATGCGATGTCTAGGTTGTCGGTGACGTGGGCCGCGTTCATGAATTGGTCCGCTTGGTATGGCCAGCAGATCCTGCGTTGGTGCGGTTAGAGGGGGTAACGAGAAAGTTGATACCACAAGACGACTTACATTGGTACCCCTGCACCAACTGATTCGATGATGCTGTTGAACCCGCAGTGCGTTATGAACCATCCTGCCGCCTGGATACGCTCAACTTTAGTTTCTTCCTTTCAAAGTACCGTCCTCAATCAATACATACCGGATGCGCTAGGATCGCTTGCTGCGGGGCCCAACGCGTCAAGAGTCCAAGACCGAAAGCCTTCACTTTAGCTGACACTTCTTCAGGAATGACCGCGAATGGAGATCCGTGACTCAATATCTGTCGTTATGGTCAAGGTCAAATTGTAAGTCAATACTTTGCTGCTTGACTTGAACTCACGAAAGGCACATTCCTCTCTACCAGGACGTCCAAGACGGCCCAGATCTTCTCTGGTTGCTTAGACCAGAAGAATGATCCAAATGATATCTACACAAGGTGTCTCAGTCGAGGCAAAAAGTGATTGACTGAGACGATACTTACGAGAAATACGGATTTCGGTCCATGAGACTTCAGCGCGGATTCCATGAAGTCATCTATGGCCACCGCATCCCCAGACAGCTTCTTCTCGTGTTCTGCAGCGTGTAGGGACTCCGCCGGCGGGAACAAGGGGCCCACGGCGTACATCTTGCGGGAAGTCTTCGCCAGCCAGCTCTCGAAGCTAGTCAGTGCTTCCTTCGGTTCGATGCATGCAGGCGCGGAGACCACAATGCCGTCACAGTCGTTCAGAAATCTAATACTCGTTCAATGACACGAGCATGTGTCCGACAAGTAGACTTACTGGATGGCGGCGAGATGGAACATCCCGCCGAGAGAAATGTTTATGATCATCTAGGGGGCGGTAAGCTGTTCTGATTTGTCTGTGACGCGGATCGTGTTCTCATACCTCCTGTGGGTATCGTTCATAGTCGTACATCGGCGGGAGCCCTGGGATCTTCGCTACTCTACCCTGGACGCCATCGAATATCTGCAAACGACAATGAGAATACTAGTACGGTTCGAGAATCAGGGGGCAACCCTATACCTGCGTTGCGACCTCTTCCACGGATTGGCCGCTCTCCGCGGCTATGCGATCGATCCTCTCGCGCGCAGTCAAGCCTTCGGGGTCCTGCGAGCTTAGGAATATGAGGGAGTAGGCCGCATACCCTGCGCAAGGCGCCCAGCAATAGGTCTTGATAGGCTTGGTGCCCGGTCCGCGGATGACACTGAGCAGCGGAAACGAGAACATCTGCATTTGTGGGTAATTCACGATGTCAGTCAAGCCTCGAGTTGGACGACGGTATCAGGATGGATGGCTTACATCTAAGAGAGCAGCATCAGGAGCGGGCACACCCTTGAAGGTAGTGCCGGTTTTGACACATGTGACGGGCAATCCGCTGGTCAACTTCTGGTATGCTTCGGCGAAGGACGCAGAGAACACGCCTATGTCCAGCGGGTTTGTCGTGTTGGAAGGCAGCGCTACCAGTCTGACCAAGTGTCAGGGATAGCGACCAAGATCCATATGGTCAATTTACCGACCTTACATGTTCTCTCAGGGAGCTCTTCTCTGGCTCGAAGTTGCGTGTCAGTTCTACTTCGATCTTATCGTGCATGGCAAGAGTGGTAAAGAACGTGATGGTGACCGGACGGGCATGGACTATGCGTGCCACAAGAGGGCACAACGGTCGTGCATGTCCTGTGAAAACAGGCTATCAGAGTACGAACAAACAAGCACGGAGATGAATACTTACCCCACGACTCGAGAGGGAGGATTATGAGGTGGCGATCTGCTTGTTCAGACATTATCCTTGTCGTTGCTTTACTGCAATGATGCTGAAAATATCCTGGGATGCGCTTGCGTTCTTATAGTACGCCACGCCTGCAGTCGATGTTCCCGTAACAATCGATCTTGTTCCATAATCATTGAACATTGAATCTTCGTAGGAGTGAGCGCATCTTACGCGGGTGCCTGGCGTGAGATGATACTCGCAGACTGCGACTTGAACGTGCAATGCCATCTACTAATCGCCGTAGAGCAAGGTTCATAGACGGCTGCGCCGCTGCGGGAGCAACTTGTATGGGGTGATCGCGGGTGTCACGGCCAGCTTGATACACACAGCTTACGGGTGAATGGTGCACCCTGCGTCGCACACTCTTAGACCCGACAGAACTCATGCATTGCACCAATGCAGAGGATTCAAAGCCAATCACTACTGCGATGTTCTCTATGCGGAAACGTTTCGTACGTGCATTGTCATTGGAGCTTCTAGTACTACTATAATACCACGGCGGGCGTCTATGGTTGTAAATCGTGTGGCCTGCCAGTCAACTTTGGGGTGAGCGGTGAGGATAATCAACATCCTGCTGGTAAAACATCATAACGAGATAGGTACAAACCAGTCTGCCGAGTTCTGAATCATGTCATCAGGCTGTGTACACAGCATCGAGCAGGCGTTCCAAAGCTACTTGGGCAGAACCCTGCTCGGTCCACACTTGGGAGAGTGAGTCTCTCAACTTCTCTACGTTTGCACGTTTCTTCTTGCCGTCATCACCAAAGGCTTGGTCCAAAACGCGGTTTGTTTCGGTCCGAACGGCGTCCAGGGTGCCTGAAGGAGTTATCCCCGTTCGGTAAATTGGTTTCAGACCATGACCATTGCGAACTTCAAGAAGCTCGTAAGCAATGTCGAGGTTGTCGGTGAGATGCAGGCTGTTAATTGGCTGGTCCGCTTGGTATGGCCAGCAAATCCTGCAGCAAGCAATGATATTGAGTTGCTGATACATAGGACGGACGAAGAGGGAAACGTATCACGCACATCGGGACACCAGAGCTGATAGACTCTACGATGCCGTTAAAACCGCAATGGGTCACAAACCAACCAGTCACCTATGGACGGGCGCCATCAATCTTTTGCAGAAGCTCGTAGTGGGATAAACGAACAGGATGCGCAAGGATATATTGCTGTGGAGACCACGGCGATAACAGACCGAGACCTGACGCATTCACTTTCTCTCTAACGTCGTCAGGTATCTGCGCGAAAGGCGACCCATGACTGAGAATCTGTCTCAAGTTAGTCAGAGGGGAACTAACGGTAGATGTTGAAGAAAACATTTACAAAAGGAACGTTCCTCTCCATCAGGACATCAAGGAAGGTCCAAATCTTGACCGGTTCAGTAGACCACCAAAAGGAGCCAAACGAGATCTGGGTGTGAGCTGTAAGTGAAGGTAAATAAAGGCAGTAGCATAAACTTGCGTAGAACATGGACTGAGCCCCATGAGTTTCCAATACGCGACTCATGAAATTGTCGATATCTTGACTATTTGCGGATTGTTGTTTCTCGATTGCATTGGCATGACTTGTCGCAGGCAGCATCGGACCGATGACATGCACTTCTCGTGACGTCTTCGCAAACCATCGATGAAGATCATCCAATGTCTCCGACGGCTCATAGCATTGGGGAGTCCCTATAATCACACCATCGCTTCCATTGATGACTCTGTGGTAAACATTTCAGTGTCAGCAAGAAGACAAGAACAACACATCGATACATACTCTGCTCCCCACATTTCTATCAATCCCACCGGAGCATCTTTCAAAATCCCCTGTAAAACAAAAGAAAATTATAAGAGGTCTTGTTATACGACACAAATAGACATACGTCCTGTGGATAGTGCTCATAATCGTATATGGGCGGCATACCCGGCACCTCAATCACATTGCCAGCCATGGAACAGAGGAACTACGCGAAGCTTATAGTTATCATCTTGGTCGCATGACGCAAAGTACCCACCTCATCAGCAACTACCGGTATCGGCCTGCCACTTCGCTCCGCTTCCTCCTTTATAAGAACATCCACGTTGCCGTCCTTGTTACGACTTGGAGGGCCCCAGTGGTAATATACAGCCGAAGCAGAACAAGAGACCCAGCAGTACACCTTGGCATTTTTGCCTTTGCCAGAGTGCTTGCGGATACTGGATAGCATTTCACTGCCGAGCATCTGTATAACGAATATTTCAATTGAATTTCTCTGAAACTACAATATTATACTTACGTCAAGTATAACAACGTCAGGGCTCGGGAGAGGCGCAAATTCCCTGTCCGTCTTTGCACATGTCAGAGGGCGCTCTTCAATAAGTCCGCTATACGCCTTGTTGAAAGACTCGTTCAATATGGATGCAACATCCAGAGGATTTGGCTCGTTAGAGACGAGGGCGACCACTCTAGCTGTAGAGTCAGCTCTACAGCAACATGAATTTTCTTCGAACTCACCGAATTTGTGCGCGAATGCTTGATTCATGCGAGTCAAAATACCGAGAAATCTCATTGTTTACACGATCGTAGAAAGGTCCGGTGGTGAATAGGGTGATTGACACTGGTCTGGCTTTGACTATACGAGCAGCCAAAGCACAAAGCGGCCTCACATGACCTGAGATTTTGAAGGACGTCAGCGTACGAGAGCGAAAGGAATCAGAGATCAGACACTGACCCCATGCTTGGAAGGTCGCGAAAACAAGGTGACGATGCTGCTCTGAGAGCTTGACTTGGGTCATAGCGAGCGGATACTGCAGCTACTGAAACACAAAGTCTGCATGGGCATCCTATATAATGATGTCCGATAGGGACCACGGTCTCTTGAGGCCAACGTCCGTGGTCAAACGGAGAATACCCGGCCGTAGAATGGTGCCTGCCGGTACGCGCATGCCGCTTGCTCGCCTTGGCCTGATGAGTTGCGCAATTATGCAAGAGCTTTGTTGAAAGATGGCCTTGCCGTCAGAAGTATCGTCACGCAAATCTCATTGTTCACTGGTAACTTCCCATAGGCCCCGTCCATACGTATGGATCAACGCTGCCCATCTTCTTCCGTTGGAGAGGTGGAGTTGCATGGACCCTATGCATCTGCGACATGGAGGTGAAGATTGCCCGCAACGTCTAGCCTAAAACCGATGCTTGGCTTGATTTTACATAGCCTTCTGTAAGTGATGCTAACTAATCATAGCTAGTTGAGGACTCACCAGTATATGTTTGGAGGTACGAGGGCGTATCATGGCTCGTAGATCCCGATTTACCGCCGCCGCCCTCGGGGGTTTGTTTATTACGCGCTGATGTCTATCGTCAGTCTGAGACTCTGAGTAAACGCGATAGCGGTCAATGTTGCCCATCACCTTATTCAGCTTGAAACAATGAGTCAGACAATCAAGATCGTTAGCATGTTACGTCTCTGACCTTCCAATTGAAGACATTCACTCACAGTGAAAAACCTCTCGAGAAGAACCTTGCATGATCAGCGCCGTGCTGATGTCACTATGTTTCTGAACTTCAGCAAATACATTCGAAGCGATCCTGCTCAGTGAGTAGCCAGACTCAGATTCTGAACAGATGACAGAAGAATACGATGGGTAATATACCAGTCGATACCCATGACCTACGTGCAGATTATGGTCCACGTTGCACAAGCATGCTCATTGCTCGTACATAGTACTACTCCATGAAGCGCTAGCCACTATCCATTGCGGCGCCACGCTTGCACCAATCCCAACTCAATCCATCCATTCAGCACAGAACTAACATAGATGTTTCGCTTACATTTAGCAGAGGCAAGTGACTGACCACTATCTGTATGTCTGTATACGTACACTAAGGCCATACCGTCGCGCTTGACCCACTGTAAGCTGCCCAGGACCAAGGCTTCGAGCGATAGCGCCTCATTAACCTTGTGCCAAGGCTCGAGCCGCTTTCCGAGCAGTAGCCTTGTTCTTGTCCCGCTTCATGAAAAGCTGGTTCCGCGGCTGCTGACTCTCCTTCGTAGGTTTTTTGTTGGCGGGTTTGTTTTGCTCGATCGCTCGGTGCGTGGAGAACTGCCCCGGAAGACCGAAATCCATCGACGTGACGGTGCCCGCAAGGTCTCCCTCTCCGGCGCGGATATCTGTGCCTAATTCTGCCTCGCTCTCGTTCGCCTTCATCACGGATGCAAGGAGCTCGGCTTGTTCATCTTTTGTCGTATAGACTAGATCATGCAGGTCTTCCAGCCCGTCCAGATGGGTGATCACTTTGAAGGCATAACCTTGATCAACGAGGAACTGTTGCCGCTTTGTACTGTAGAACATCTCTTGCGTGTCCTTCGATACTAAAGAGTAGAAGAACGCGTTGAAACCTTCATCATTTCGCCGCTTTGCTCGGAGAATACGTCCTTGTGACGCGCGTCAGTCCTCTGTAGGTAAATCGCGGAAGACGCTCACCGAGTCGCTGGGCCTCTTGCCTACGTGACCCAAAATGCGATGAGATTTGGATGAGACACGTCGCTTCGGGCAAATCAATGGAGGTATCGCCAACCTGAAATGATCGCAATCAATGTCAGCCATATGTCAGGCGGCGAGGAGGCATGATAGATACTCACTTTAGACAGGAAGATGGTGTTGACGTTGGGATTATGCTGGAAGTGCTGTAGGATCCTCATGCGCTCCACCTGTGCAGTTCCACCATGGATGTACAGCTTGCCGAGCTTCTTGGCATATGCCTGATTCCCACCTTAGCGGCTGACAGAAAAAGATAATTGATAATCACACGTACCACCAATGCAAAGACGTTGTCCGAGAATACAATGATTTTATCGCCGCGTTTCTCGTGGAATTCGATGAGATATTGACATGCTTGGAATTTATTAGGATTCATGCAATAGAGCAACATGCGCTTGCGCGACTGTTCTCGAAGATATTCTCTATAGAAATCGGGGGTCATTGGACACCAAACCTCGGCACACTTTCGCACGTTCCATGAGCCGGTAGGATTGTACAAGAGAACACGAAAAGCGTACCTGGACATTCGCAATATGGCCTTGCGCGGCAAGGTCCATCCAATTCGCCTCATACAGTTTAGGGCCAATCATATAGTTAAGGTCGATAATCTTATCGTCCTCTCGCACCAATGTAGCTACGCAAGAGGATCAGGGAGGTACGGAAGAGAAGGACAGTGTAGCACTCACCAGTGAGACCGAGTTTCGAATGAGCTTTGATAGTGGTAACGACACGTCTAAACATAGCTGCCGGGACGACATGGACTTCATCGAGAAGCATGAACCCCCATTCGCGAGATGTCAGGAAGGCCATCATCTTCTTCGCCTCTTGTCCCCGGTTGTGCGTATTGGCTATCATCGAGTACGTAGAAACCACTATACCACTCTCCCCTGCAAACTATGGTCCATTTGATTAGACATGACCATAAACGTCAGCACGATAATATGTCTTACCTTCTCCTTCTGGTCTGCTGTAAACACCGCAATCTGACGACCAGTAATATTAGACCACTGCAAGAACTGCTGCCTCCACTGCATCACGGAGACCCTGTAAATAGATTGGTGAGATCCCTGTTTTATTGCAGAACTCAAGCAAACTTGTACTCACGAGGATGTGCACAAGACCAGACATGACTTCTTGATCGTGCAAGCGGCCGTTATACCGACTAGTGTTTTCCCCGCACCACAGGGTAACACTATGATTCCAGAGCGAGCACGCCTAGAGAGCCACCATGAGTAGCCATATCTTCAGAATGTAATCGAGAGTACCGACCCGTTTCCAAACATCTTACTCAAACTCGTCTCTTGGTACGGCCGAATGACCGTCGATGGTTTGAGATCGATATCAAGATTGGCGTTGATGGTGTCGTGTCTAAAATCGTACTCCTCTAACATCGGGTATTCCAGGTCATTGCATCGCTTCTTTACAGCCTATTCTGCTATTAGTCCAAATTCAAGCAGGGCTTTGTAAAGGAGACCTACATCAATCTTGGCGTCATCGATCTCGAAAGCATGCACAGTGTCGTCATCTTCCTCGACCTCATCTGCATTATAAGACGTTGGTACGTGTATAGCCCAAAAGGTTGCTGGGGTAACTTACCTGCATCAACTGAAACCACGGCGGTAAAAAGCTCCGCGTCGGTAGCGGCAGCACTAATTGCGGTTTTCCCTTTCGTAGCATCATCTGTCATCTTCTCACTAGGGTTGTTCTTAATGGGAGCCCCGAAGGTCGTGAACGTGGCTGCCTTGATACTGTTGTCTGTCTGTTGGGAATGTACACGGGCATCGCGGATCGTATTGTCCTTGAGAAGAGTCTGGAGCGTTTCCGGGTGATTTGACTCTACGTAGTACTTATTGTGCTTCAGAACCAGTTTGACCTTCCCATACGAAAGCGTTCGTTCGCGGATGAATTGAATGATGCTCTCAGGAACCGGAACCTTTGTGGTACATTGAATAAGATTTGCTGTGACTCGGTGGCGTGCACATACCTTTGACAGGCGATTCAACACCTTATGACAACTCAAACGTCAGTATAGTCATGCGAGGAGGCGCTGAGGGCACGAACTTCTATGATATCCTCTGTCTGAAGACCAACCGATACCGCAGCGTAGAGCGAGTAAGGCGTGAGCTTGTATTCGTGGATAAACGCGGGTCTGACAAGCACTGTACAGCGATAGTTCTACTCAATAGACACGATGCGCACCTGCTGACAGGCTCGCTAATAGCAACTAAGAAATCTTGCGCCCGTCCAGCAATAGGTGAGAAGGCCTCAAGAATAATATGGCCGTCCTCCGGACTGATCCATAGAGGACGCGAAGCATGGTCAGGTTTCAAGTGAAGCCAAGAGAAGTCTTGGTCCTGAAAGATATGAGAGACGAGAGTATCCTGCCGATGACGATGTGCTGCAAGTGAGGACTCGTCTTGGGCATCTGCGCTACTTTGCGCCTTTCTCTGCTCAGCTGATTTCCGCGCCAGGGCACTGAAGTTGATAGTTGCGCCACGAGGTACTAAGGAGTTCTCCGTGACCATGACTTCATCTCGACCGTCCAAATCGTCGTCGACGTCCACATACTCGTCGTCATTGGTGGCAGGCCTCGACCTCTTGAAGGGATGAGAGCTTTGAGAGGCCCCTAATATACAATCGATTAGTTGTAATGAGGCAGTATATGTTACGAAGGAGCGCACCTTCTGCACCACGTTTGCTGGCCAGCATAGTCTCCAAGTCCTCTACAAGGATTCACCGGCGGTGTATATCAGACGATCTAGTGGAAAGAATCTATACCCCTGTGATTACTTCGAACAGACGTGTATACAGGGAGATATGACGATGAACGATTCAGCACAAGCGAACGGGCAGGAACAGACTTATTTGCCGCCATCGCGGTCGGCGAGAGAGCTTTGAGCGGTCCTCGCTCGCATTTCGGCTCCGGCATTTGCCGAGCGCTGGTGCCACGCGATTCGCTTTGGTGAGCCCTTCGCTCTTAGCCAGTCCTTCAAATTCGCAAGGAGTAATTCGCATCGAATGTCTACACTCGAATGGTCCTCTGGAACAATGGGGGTGTACACGACCATCTGCTCAGGTTAGGTTGCAAAAATTTGTCTCTTCGCTCTATACATGCATCTAACTTAGATCGAAAGTCTAAAGTGTCCAATAAAGTGTCCAGCAATTTCACCATGTCCTATAACCAAATTGATACGCCTGACCTCAGGCGTGGAACGAATCTATGAGGCGTTCCATAGCCCGCCTCGATGTCCCTTGCTCAGCCCATGCTGCTAGGGTGGCCTCTCGCAGTCTCATGATGTTCGCACGCTTCCTGGCACCGTCTTTGCCGAAAGCCTGGCTTAGGACCCCTGCAACCTCCGCACGGATCGCGTCTGCAGTACCCACAGGTGTCCGGCCGGTGCGATAGACTGGCTTCAGGGCATGCTCGCCCGTACGAACTTCGAAGAGTTCGTAGGCGATGTTGAGGTTGTCTGTAAGGTGCATTGCGTTAAGCGGTTGTTCAGCTCTATACGGCCAACATATCCTGTAGACGGACATTGGTCAGTGGCTTGCGATTACTAGCAGTACTATGGTACACTGACATGGGCACGCCGGCTGTGACCGACTCGATGATACTATTGAAACCGCCGTGAGTGACGAACCATCCTGTCACCTACGCGCGATGTCAGGGATATAGCGAAGATGAGTTATCATCATACTCACAGGGTGTGCCAAGATGGCTTGTTGCGGTGCCCAGGAGGTCAGGACGCCCATGCTTGAAGCTTCGACCTTCTCTGCGACATCATCGGGGACAGTGGCAAACTGGGCTCCATGGCTGAAGATCTACTGGCGGTGATCAACAATTCGATGAGATGACAGAGGAAAATGGCGACATACGAAAGGGATCTTCCTTTCGAGCAAAACATCTAAGAAGATCCATATCTTGCTAGCATCGTTCGGCCAGAAGAGCGAGCCGAAAGACACCTGTATATAAAACGGGTCATCAGAACTTCTGCACAACTCGAGTGAGATAGATGACTTACGAATAACATAGACTTCTGGCCCATGGTTTTATAT
Source organism: Phlebia tremellosa (assembly GCA_011032875.1). Lineage (NCBI taxonomy): Eukaryota > Fungi > Basidiomycota > Agaricomycetes > Polyporales > Meruliaceae > Phlebia > Phlebia tremellosa. The sequence goes on along the minus strand of JAAIFI010000010.1, from coordinate 53,910 downwards.
ATCCTCTCCATGAACGTGTCAATCTTTGTTGCATCCGCGGACAATATTTTCTCTTGCTCGACAGCGTGCTTGCCAGACGGCAGCATAGGTCCGACGCTGTAGAATGTGCGAGATGTTCTTGCAAGCCACTTTGACAAGGCCAAGGTGGCCTCCTCTGGTTCAAAGCAGGCTGGAGCTGAAACAACTAAGCCATCACATTGGTCCAGGAGCCTGAACATAAAATATAACGTCATCAAGAGCACTTGATCAAGAAAGAGGAGGTGCCATACTCGAGTATAGATACCCGGGTCATGGCAACCTGGGGCATTTTTTGTACTATCTATAAGAAGGCGATTTCGTGAACTGTGGCTCTCAAAAAAAACAAGACAGGCCCTTACCTCTTGCGGATAATTTTCATAATCATACATAGGAGGAAGGCCGGGACTGTCTATTACCTTTCCACCGGCATCTTGGAACTTCTGAAGGTTGACAGACGTGACTGAGTATCATTCAATTGTACCTAAATGATGACTTACCCGCCTCGCTATGTCTTCTACAGGCACACCCTTCTCAGCAGCTTCCCACTCAATTCTCGAGCGTAGATTCCCTTGTTCAATTTCTTCAAGGAACTGACTGACGACACCGTACGTGGCAAAAGCTGCGCAGGGAGTAAAGCAGTACGACCTGACCCTCTGTCGACTGAAGGTCTGTATAGAAGTGAGCGCAGATCGCGCGAAGATCTAAAGTGCAATCGATTATGATCATCGTCGAGCGAGAAGGTATAGTCTATCGCTCACATCCAAGATTGCAGCGTCAGGTGCGCGAACAGCTTCCATAATCTTCCCAGTATGGGTGCAGGAGACAGGCTCTTCGTTGACTAGCTTCTTGTAGGCGTCCGCGAAGGCCGCGAAGAAAAGGTCTATGTGGATGGCGTTGTTCTCTTCACAAGGAAGGCCGACAAGCCTACGAGTGCTTGTCAATATGAGGTTAATGACGGTACTCATTCATCTACTTACCTGATACGGGCCCTGATAGAGCTTTGTTCAGGCTCGAAGCTCCGCGACAACTCCGTGTCGATCCTGTGGTACAAGTCATGCGGCGTGAAGAACGTGACTACAAGTGGGCGAATCTGGACTAGGCGTGCGACCAGAGCAATAAGTGGTCGCGCATGTCCTATGAAGGACGGTCAGTCCGAGTTCATTCATTTAGAGGATAAGTACACTCACCCCAGGCTTTCAATGGAACGACGATTAGATGGCATGCTTGCTCTGCGGTGATTATGGTCATGCTGGGCAACTCATTGCCCCAGGTATCGCGCCCCCACGCCTATATGAATACTCTGGGCATGTTAAATGCATATCCCGGTCGGGATCGTACTGCATGAAACGTCCTTCATAAAACCGTTCTTGCAAACCGAAGCGTCGATCCACGGCCAGCCCGTTCGGCGCTCGCCACAGAAACGCTATGTGGTGGCGAAAGCGGCGTGAGATCTCGTGGGATCGCTGCGTCCCAAACGTGTATCTCGATTACTATCTAGCAAATGGTCGCAACATCGTCCGATATGAAAGCAGATATGAGTGAATTATCTGCTATTTAGAGACGAGTATCACGCTCTTGCCCGTATTTGTACCGGTCTGTACGGCTGTCAAAGCGTGTCCGGCATATTTCAGACCATCTGTGACATCCTCGGAATACTTTATTTCCCCTTGTGCGACGAGTTGCGGGACTTCGCGGTAGAAGTCTTCTTCATACTTGTGCTTGAGAGAAGAGACAATGAACCCATAGAGCTTTATTTCATGACCGATGATATTCATTAAGCTCGATGTTGGAATGGAAGCTGCTTCTTGGTTATAGCCGGCAATCATACCGCACTCCTGCCGCCACAATTATAGTTAAATTGATGACACGGATAATAGCGAAGATAGCATGCATGCATTACTGACAATGAATCGAGCAAAGCATGCTGCGTTCTGCAATGCAAGATCGAGAACCTCGCCGCCTACGTTGTCCCAATATCTGCTCCAGATTGTTGTCAGTAATAGCGAATCTGAGCGATCAAAGGTACGAACATGTCAATCGGACCTTCTTTCTTCAAGATCTCGGCGGTACTCTCGGTCTTGTAGTTAAAGGCAATGTCTGCGCCCAACCTTCTCATAAATTCCACTTTCTCCTTTGATCCGGCGGAGGCAATGACCTTCAGCTCCGCCTTCTTTGCCAGCTGAATAACGAGCGACCCGACAGCTCCTGAAAAAGACATTCGTCGACCGAGTACCCCGCATAAAGAAAAACAATCAACTTACCTGCCCCAGTCGTGACAAAGACCGTTTCGCCTTTCTTAGGAGATGCCCATTCCTTCCAAGCATACCATGCTGTCTGTCCTATTGCCGACGATGAGGTCAGCGAGTGATGAATCGCTTCACCGGGACTTAGCTCACCAGCCAAGCCTAATACACCAGTGTACGCGGTCCAAGGTAAATTCTCTTTATTCTCGATGATGCGGATTCCTTTCGTATCAGATGTGATAAAGTACTCTTGGAAAGCTGCCAGGATGCCGCTTTGAGTGAGAAGGACTGTCTAGCGGGAAGTTTGTTACTTACGAAAGAATCCATAAATGTGCTGGCCAGGCTTAACGGAAGGGCTCTCAGTGCGAAGAACAATACCGACGCCCAAGTTGTCCAACCTAGAGAGGCTCGATGTCAGTCTTTCATATACCCCCAAGCCATATGTGTGCACTTACGGCTTGCCAAGATCGAATCCTTTCTAAAGGGATTACACTGAACTGGATGTAACTTTAAAGATCATATCGCTTACGGGAAGATGAGGGGAATCATGGTTTATCATCCTATGTCGCAAGTAGGGGTCGATGGAGAGCGCAAGATTCTTGACTAGAAAACCGCCATTGAGAGGAACGCTATCGAGGTCGATAAATTCTGAATCATCGTATTTGGTATGCCTTCCTGGTTCAGGATAGCCTATGCAGCGTGAAATCAGTCAAACGACGGAAGAGTGACCGCATATACTCGACATACCTGTAGGAACTTCGGCGAAGAGGAGTCTTCCATTCCTGACGGGAGCCATAGTGCAAATTTGACAACAAGACTGCACTTTTTCCTGCGTTCCTTTTATTGCGCGTGCGTCTTTACATGCGACACGATGTGGCGACGCGCTTATTTGCCAAGTGTTTGACGAACGTTATCGTTCAAACAAGATCGACATTGCACAGCTCGTGCCTGGGTATTTCCGCAGGAGCGTCCCTAACGGACCCAGATCAATGTCCTGAGACGCAGAGGTCGGGCTGTTGATATTGGTGAGTCTGTGGGCTGAAACCGCCCGTCAACGACTTCCCCGCGGCCTTCTGGCTAGTGGAAGCCCATGCACAGGAGACCCAACCTAGTGACGTCGACTGTAATGTACACAGCATAATAGACACCATGTTGCACAGTGAGCCTCATCGGAGGAGGAGGACCGTCCTCGGAACCTCCACGGCATCCATGGGGAGGCGGATCTGCCACACAAGGCCATTGAGAACGGGTCATGGTCATGCATTGATAATAGTCCAAACACTTACCAGACGACAAAATGCGAGCATGTCGACTTATGTAAAATGAATGCATACCTATACAGTCGTCCTAAGTTACGACTTAAGTGGCTCCGAGCACGAGATGTGAACATCTGCCCCCGACTCCCCGGCTCATCAGACCGCGCCAACTCGACAGTCCTCGTGAAGGCCCTCGTGCGGATTGCAGCATCGTCCACGTAAATTGTCGTTCATTGAACTACTCGTGTTGCGAAGAACTGATGGACGCGGGTCCAAATAACAACGGTGGTGGGTCTTGCGCGGAGATGGCGAAAAATTTGGCCGGGGTTGAAAGCGCTTGGCGCTCAGAGTCACAAATATTTAACTTCTTCTCCAACCACCACCAGCTTTGACGAGCAGCCCTCCAAGAGCGACCCCCGCTCGTACATGATTTTCACGCAAAGCACTCGTGACGAGTATGTCTTTTGTTCAAATGTCTGTAACGTATCTCACGGTGTTTGGCCTACAGCTATCTCAGCGACCTCGTGTTCTCGCTTCTCAGTCATTAAATAGACTTCACCATGTTCTCTCGTAACCTCACTCGTATTTCTCTCATTTCTCGAGGCTTTGCCACACATGCCAACATCACACCTGCCGTATCTCTACCTGCTATCCTTCACCTGAAGACCGGACAGTCGTTCAAGGGTCGGTCGTTCGGTGCTCCCAAAAGCATCTATGGGGAGACGGTGTTCTCCACTTCAATTACTTCATGTTCGTATTACCCCCCTCCCCCCTCTTCTCATTGAAATATACCTGTTAACGCTCATTTTTCAGATACCGAGTCCATGACTGATCCCTCATACCGAGGTCAGATTTTGGTCTTCACCACACCTCTCATCGGCAACTATGGAGTGCCGCTAAATAAGACCAAAGTCGACAGCCAAGACGTTGGCGTCGTTCTCGAATCAAACCGCATTCAATGCTCAGGCGTCGTCGTCGCTGATGTCGCGGAGAAATATTCTCACTACCTTGCCGTCGAGTCACTCGCCGCCTGGTGTCAGCGGTTCGGCGTCCCAGGCATCACTGGTGTCGACACCCGTGCCATCACTCGTCTGCTCCGTGACCAAGGCACCACTCTCGGTCGTCTCGCAGTCGGCCTTGACGCATCTGCCGCCGCGCCCGCCGCACACGAGTACTGGGATCCGTCAGCGGAGAACCTAGTCGATCAGGCCTCGACGAAAGTGCCGTACGTGCTCAACCCCACCGGAGACGTCAAAATCGCCGTGCTCGACTTCGGCGCGAAAGCGAACATCCTGCGCTCGCTCGTCCGCCGTGGCGCGGCGGTCACGGTACTTCCGTGGAATTACGACTTCAACCGCATCCGCGACAAGTTCGACGGGCTCTTCCTTACCAACGGGCCCGGCGATCCCAACCACTGCATGGAGGCCGCGATGCATCTGCGCAAGACGCTCACCGAGTGGAACAAGCCCATCTTCGGCATTTGCATGGGCCACCAGGTTATCGGTATCGCCGCCGGTCTCGATGCCTATCGCATGACATTCGGAAACCGGGGACACAACCAGCCTGTACTCGCTCTTGCATCGTCCGGTTCGATCAAGGCTGGCCGGGTATACGTTACAAGGTATGTTCATCCACACTTTTGCGATGTAGGGATGTGACTGATGGTTTTTCTCCGTGCGAATCAGCCAAAACCACCAGTACGCGCTCAAGCTTCAGGATCCGTTCCCTCAGGGATGGGAGCCGTTCTTTATCAACTGCAACGACTCGTCCGTTGAGGGCATCAAGTCAACCACGGAGTCCGGCAAGAAGGTTTGGGGAGTGCAGTTCCACCCGGAGAGCGCTGGTGGGCCACTCGATACTATCGAGGTATGATATCACGCCCGCTCGTCGATTTCTTATGGAGTCTGACAATTTTTCCCCTGCAGATGTTTACCGATTTCCTCGATGAATGCCGTGCGCATAAGACGGAGCTGAACGTCCCCAAGCACAATGCACCAGTGGACGCCACAAAAGTGGAACCGATCTTGAGCACATCACACCAGGCTTCCCGTCCGATTGCTGCGACAGCCTGAAAGTAACGTTTTGACGGGATTATGCTATATTTATATACCTTTGTATCCGTAATTATTAGAGCTGGATGCACCTCCACACGACCATCCAATACATGCATGTTTCATTTCCATGAACTATAGCGATGTGCGACTGCAAAACGACATGCAAAAACGACACAATAGATGAGAGGATCACATAGAAGCACATCATATCGACGACACCGTCCGTCTCACAGTATACTATTCCTAGGCCGTGCTCCTGCTCGGCGAGCCTTCGGAATGTGGGACTTGTCCGCGTCCTCGTCAGACGAACTACTGGAATCGGAATCGTCCTCTCCGAGAACACTGTACGCACTCTGTCTTCTTTCCTGGGCAGACTGCTGAGAGGCGGGCGTGCTGGTAATAGGTGTTGGTGTGAAGATATGCTGGCTTGCGATGTCGGACAGACGACGGAACCGCGCCGACGCACCCCAATGCACCGGCCGCATCGGCTTTTTGAAAACTGACACTCCCTCTTCCTCTTCCTCCCCTTCTTCCGACTCCGAATCGGACGCTGGATGTGCAGCAGGTGTCTCTCCGACCAATGCCTGCAAAGCTGGCTGACTGTCCGGGTACTGGCTGCTGCTGGGGTAGAAAAGCGGGCTTTCCATGTTCTTGTCGGCAGGCGTCGGAGTGGTGAGAGCGGCGTCGATCTGGGATGCCCTTCGCGCCGCCTTGGCTGCCCCATTTCCATTTGCAACAGGAGTCGCCTGATTGTCCGAGCCGGTCTCTTCACCGTCGTCAGATTGTGCACCACCATTGACGTGCTTAGGCTCAGCTGCCTGTTCCGGGCTGCTTGACCGCAGCTCGTCGTACATCGAGGAGTCTGCAACGTCAGGAGTAGCGTCCGGGGCCGGAGGTAGGACTGTCCATTTCGCTTGTGACAGTGGCGGCTTTCCTGCATGTGCGCCGTTGATGTCAGGAGAAGTTTGGAGAGCTGCGTCAAGCGCGCTTGCTTGTGCTTGTGCAGGAGGTTCCCCGGAACCTGATTCAGCGGCGTTGACTACCGGTGTGTTGAGACCAGTTGCTGCTGGAGTACCAAGCATGCCTTCCACCTGCAACACCGAATTGCTTGAAGCTGATCCCGTTTGCTCAGGGCTCTCCTCAGTCCTTTCAACGCCCGAGGGCTCATCCTTCCCCTTCGCCACCTTTGCTTTCGCTGCCTTAGCCTCAGCGGCCTTCCGGGCCTTCTCAGCTTTCGCTGCCTCCCTTTCAGCCTTCTTCTCAGCGGCCAACCGGGCTTTCTCGGCCTGTTTTTCTGCCCTCTTCCTGGCTGTCTCTGCTTTCCTCTCTTCCGCACGTTTCTTTTTCTCTTCTTCAGTCATTTTCGGGCGCCCCCGAGGTTTGACTTCGGAAGATGCAGACGATGCTTCTGCACTGGGTTTCGAGGCAGTTGAACGGGCCTTGCGCTTTGTCACAGCAGTAAGGTCAAGGGCGGCTGATATCATATTTGGCGGCTCGTCTTCGCTTTCGGGCCCAGGCGACACATAAGATGCCACTATGTCCAGCTGCTGCTGTGTCGCTTCAGCGTCCTCCGACGCAAGCACAGGGAGCGCATGAGCAGGAGGGACCTTCCCGTTTCGATCCTTCATCCGCTTGGCCGTTCCTGGTCTCGACACAGAGGAAGGAGGGGGCGTCGTGAACCTGGGAGGTACAGGTTCTGTGTGGTCGCCTTCGATGGGGTCCACGTCCATGGGATGAGGTGACTTCGGCAAATCGTCCGCAGAGTCGATCGGATCCTGTGGATCCTCCTGCGAAGACGATCGAGAAGGCACTACTGGCGGAGGAGACATTACTCGGTCTTCGACATGAGCCTCCATCTCGGAATCACCATGAGCATCTGTTGCGTGTGGTTTGTCTCGTGCGGCTTCGTTTGGAAGATCCGCAGAGGCAGCTTCTTCCTCGGGTGCAGACGGAGCATGAACTTGCTCTCTCTCAGGACCAGGAGCTTGGGTAGCTGGTGAAGACGCTGAGGTATCTGTCTCTAGAGATCCGGGCTGTACGATAGCTCCCGCTGGCGATGTGGGCAACGGTGGGGCCACAGCCAAAGACTCTTCGCCGGCTGTGGGGTGCGCCCCGTCCAACTGCGGTTTAGATGCGCTAGGCATTGCGCCGGGTTCATCATCGCCGTCTGCAGCAACAGGACTATCGTCCACGTCCACGTCGTCCGGGGTATCGTCCTTGAGTGAGACAGGTTCACCCGCGATTTCCTATGTACATAATGAGCGAGACGTTATACTTTCGTGGCAACGAAACCTACAGTATCAGCCTCAAGTTCAGGAGGTTCACTATCGCTAGGAGAAGCTGCCTCATCGTTGTTAGGGACGTCGACCGCCATCTCCTCGTCCGACGATGAGATGTCACGCTCGAGCCGCCTTGACAAACGCCTGAATGCTCTATCGTTTCGTTCTTCCTCGTCACTTGCTAGCTCCTCAGGCTCGGACCCTTCCTCAGGCTCAGAATCCTCTGCGCTACTTTCCGAGGCCAGCACTGCCAATAGAGTGCGCTTCGGCGTAGGTCCTCTGAGCAAGGCTTCGATAGATGCTTCGTTCAGATCAGTCTGGGTAGAGGGTGCAGAAAACGGGTCAACGACTTCTGGTGCTGCCGCTTCGGAGGGTTCTGCTAGAGGTTCATCCTCATCTTCGCTGTCACTCCCACTGTCGCTGTCGTTGTCGGTGCTACTACCTTCGTCTTTCCCTTCGACTACAACCTCGGATATCTCCGTTCCCGCAGGTATACTCAGAGAGGGCAGGGGTATCTCGGGAGTCATATCTCGCACATGAGGCCTTGGCTCAAAAGGTGTCGATGGTGTTGACTGAGCAGGCGGTTCGTCGACAGGCTCCTCTGGGATGTTCTGTTCGAGTGCTTTGTTATCCTTTCCCGAGGATTGTGCTGCGTTGGAATGAGTATCTTCAGATATCGGGGCTACGTCTGGGACTGCCTCCTCAGTGGGTACCCAAGACTGGCTCAGTTTGGACTTCTCTTTGGCGGCGCTACGACGTTTGGTGGCAACGCCCCTCGTCTGGGCGGATGAGTCGGTTTCGGGTCGTTGTGAGGGCTCGACGACCGGGTCATGCGGGATGACAGGTGTCGACGTGGATGGGAGAGGCTGAGACGAGGTGGAAGAGGTCTGCTGCCTATTCCTGGCCCTGACTGCAGTTACGGCAGCCAGGAAGACATCATCGTCCGTACTAACAGTCGTTTTAGGTACCTGCGGCTTCTTCCCGGAGCGAGCTTTCGATCCTATATGTTCTGAGAACTACAAATCATCTCAGTATGACGGTTCTCTCACCTTTCTGCGTATTGATCTCGGTGTTTGGGTCAGCAGGATCGCTGGACGTGTCAGTCTTCGCTTTCTTGCGCCTCTTGCCCTTCTTGTCAGCTGGAGATAGATCTGCTTCCTCATTGGTGGCCTCTGGCTGCGATGTCGCCGGGGCTTCCGCCTGTTTATCGGATGATGCGCGGTCAAGAGAATTGTCAGAGACTTTGGTTGTGTCCTTCGTCCGAGAACCCTTCTTCTTAGTTGTCCCCGCAGCGGCTGGATTCTCGAGCGACTGCTCTCTTGACGTCTCAGGAGATATCCTTGGAGAATCGTCCACCACAGTCCGTTTCGACTTAGTACGCTTTTTCGGCTTTAAGACAGCGGTCGACTCGACAGTGTTAGAAGGCAGAACGGCTTCCGGTGTTGTGATATGGACGTTGTTTCTGGTAGGCTTCTTTTTGGCATGCTTCGCTCCAGCAGTTTCCTCGGGGGCAACCTCAACTGCGGAAGAGGCGGATGTCTGCTCGCCGACATCAGCTCTTGACGACTTGCGTGTTTTATGCCTGGGCTTGGAAGCAGCAGCCGCATCATCTGCATCCACGTCAAGCACTTCTGCGTCCAGAGAGTCAACCGACGAAGGCTCATGAGCTTCCTCGTCTCGCGTCTTCTTTCCCTTCTTCTTAGACACTTTCTCTACATGAACGGGTTCGAGTTCTCTCTCACCGTCTGTCGTAGACCGCCCGACTTTGGTAAAGTCACCAGAAGAATCGTCCGTGGCGAGGGTGTCTTTAAGCTTTTTCTTGCTCTTCGACGGCTTCTGTGTGGGTTTTGATGTCAAGCCGTCTTCAAGAGCGGGTGATGGTGAATCGAGGGGCACCATCTTTTCTTGCCTACTAGGCCTTTTCTTTTTCCGTGGAGGCTTCTCGACGTCTGTACTAGTCTCGGGCAGGGCGGCTTCAGGTTCTGAGTGTGAAGCTTCCAGTGTTTCATCCACATTCGACGTCGGCACTTGCGCCTTCCGCTTTCCTTTCTTCTTCGTAGACTCTGGAACCTCTGCAGGAACCGGATTTGACGCCTCCGCTGTCTCAGGAACGCGATGATCTTCCAACTTCCGCTTCTTGCTCTTCTTAACAGGAGGAAGATGCTCCTCCGGAGAAACCGAGTCCAGATCAAGAACGAGAGTCGTGTGTTCTGCATCGGCGTACGCATCATCCTGACTCTTCTGTTTTCGCCTCTTAGCTCTAGACTCCTCGACACCACGGCTTGTGCCTTCTGTGGGTGTTCTGTCCGTTTTCTTCTTCTTTCTTGGTGGAGAAGAACTGCGGTGCGCATAGGTTGAAGGAGAGTCCACGATACGTGAAGGTCCGGCTACAGCTTCAGGCGATTGCGAGACAGTTGCAGAATTGCGCCGTCCTCGAGCGTGGACAACATTCTCCTTGTGAACGGAGTCGATAGTCGGTGGCTCAGACTCAACAGGTGACACTTCAGAAGTCCGCACGAGTCCGTCATTAGGGCGAGACACTTGCCCAGTTGTAGGAGTGACCGGCGTATGCAATGAGATCCCTACGCTGTCCCCAAGTTGTTTGCGTTTCTTCTTCTTCCGTCCTGAAGTAGATATAGACTGCGTGCGGTGAGCCTCTAGTACAGATGAAAGATTTTGTGGCGTACTATAGCACTAGGAAACGCGGGTATCTGAGCCTGGCTGTGGACCGGCGGGCTGAACGCTTGCTGCGAATCTCCATAGTTTATGAGGACATCAAGCGTAGAGTTTGAGCGAGCTAAAGCACAAAACGCTTCAAAGTCTTCATCTGTGCGTGCAAAAATCATTTCACCAATTAGTCTTGCACGCAGATGGATAGGTTCCGTCACTTGCCATCCTCTAAATCGACCTGCGCATTTCCACGAAGTTGGACAAGCCGAAATCCGACATCAGGAGCCAGACCAAGCTTCTTCCTGACTGAGTCTTTCGTCTCTTGAAGAGATTGCTCTTGAAAGGACCTCGTAAGCCCCGCAGTACGCGTGCGTTGAGCTCAAGAAGACATACCTTTGAAAACCCGATCAAACGTCCTTGTAGGTGCATGGAAAGTAATAATCGTAGGGATCTCCTCCTCTCGTTTCCTCTTTTTGTTCTCCATGCTCGAAGCTGGGTGCAGACCTCGAGGATAGAGGGGTCTGAACGCGTCGGATCGACCAGCACGCGCCGACGGCGAATTTGAGCAGATGAGAGTTGTCCAGCTTGCCATAACGGAAAAGCCGTCTGCCATTCTGATGGGCGCCCGGAGGTGCCGAAGTTCCCGCCGAGACCGCCGAGACCGCCGAGCAGCTCCGGAAGAGCGGGGAAGCGTTTACTGCCTCCTCCCGGCGACCATCGTCAAAGCATCGTTCGTAAACATGGCTGGACCTCATCGTGAGTGATCATTCTGACTGCGATACTGTGTACTCAGACGTTCTTGTTCGTTAAAAGCATCTGGCAATGGGTTCCACCCTCACCTTCCGGGTTTCAAGCATCAACTCCTAGCTACCACCCTCGGAGCCACGATGTGGTTCTTCATCCTCTACCGTGCGAGGTGGGTGTAACTACCCATTCGCGCACGATTATACTGAATTATACATACAGAAAGGACGGCGCGAAGTTGTTGGTACGTCGTCATGTATCCCGTTATTTGTATCATCTAAACATACGCAGGGACACCACCCTTGGGGGCATGGAGAGCACGGACATGGAGAGCATGCTGCAGGACAATCTGCAGCACACACGGAACAAGCACATCACTGAGCAAATATTCGATAGAATTCTCTTTACGATTTCCGCGTTGTGTGCAGCCGTACAGCGACCATACAAAGACCGACATGAGACGCACTACGGCTCCTCCACTGCAGCCCCTACCTTCCTTCCAACATGGCTCATAAAACTCTCGAACAGGCCTCTGTCTCTCCCTTTCACCCACTGAAATTCCAGGAATGGAGATCCGTCATCGATACCCAGATGGATTGCGCATAAGAGTTGTGAAACTTCTGTACTGGCGTGGGACAAGCCGCTCGATTTGAGCTTCTTCCGTCGTGCTGCTCTGGACCAGCTGTCTTCTGGCGCACTCGCGACGATACTAGCAGGTTGAATTATACGCCCGGGACGTTGCGAAGTGTTGCTCTGAATTGTTACATGATCCATCGCACCCAAAACGTCGTGCAAGACACGCTGTATGACGTTCAAAGTGACCTTACGATTGTATGTTTGCCTCAGAGTGTTCCTGGGAGGCCTGATACTTTGCAGCGCAGGGTTATGGATACGAGCGAACGACTATGTCTAGATGAATGTGAGGGGTAAACCCAATCATTGTGGCGACTTACGTCTGGCAACCGGATGTCTGAGAACGTCCATGCGATAGCCCACCGACGCGTCCGACCTTGTATGAACTCCGTTATGGCAAAGTTTTCGATCTGTAGTATGTACTATGGATGTGAACGATCCTTTCAAATGCCAGTGAACATACCTTTTCTTCGCGAAGTAAACGCACCATCTCCGTCAGTGATGACATTTTGCCCAACATGGAGGAGAACCATCTGATACATAGCAATTAAACCGTGTTTTCCTCTTATTGAATCCTATTACACTCACCGACAGCGAGATTTTGACTGGACGCTCTCTTTCACCATTGTTGCGACGAAAGCCACTTCGCCTCCTGGTGTAATCATCTCGTTGTCTGCACCAGTACATATAGCGCTTGGGCCGAATTCCTTCGCTTCTGTGGACTGAAGTACTTCCTCCCTACTGGCGTAGAAGGGCGGATTGCACATTGTGAAATCAATACCTGATGTGGTTCTTCGCCAGTCGATGAGTATTGTTGTCATAGTGCAATCAGACCTAACACTCACTCTGAGTCTCCTCCGTCAGTAATAAGGGGTAAGATGTTCCCCGCTGTATCTACATGAAGAACGGTTATCCTGTCTTGCAGTCCATTGCGGTTCACATTCTCGTTTGCGTAATGAATGGATTGTTCGTCGACGTCTAGATCAAATGTGGAATAGGGATACTGAACTGTAGATATTACATACACGAGAGTACTCACCAGTAGCTAGGAAGTGCCATCGCGGCTCGACAGAGCATCCTAGAATCGGATATATGGCGGACGCTCCAGTGCCTCTGTTCAATAACAATTGGTCATGTGTGCCAGAGTATATTCTGTATAATAGCGCACATGTCTATGCCGAGGTATTTCGAGCTGTCTGGAATCAATTCATGGTCCAGCATGTACCAATATATGTCTTGCATCCACAAAATATAGTTCAATCTTTACGGACGCCATCAGCGATGAGCTCGACTGTTACTAAGCCTGAATACCTGTTGGGCACCTTTTTGAATTCAGTAGTGAGTATTATACTGTGACGTCTCACTCACTGGAGGGCACAGCCTGTCGTTCGGGATGCTTATGGTGACTCCGAAGTCACGATGGAGAAGTGCTTCCGTCAGACACCTGTACTACAGAACCGTCCTGTAAAAATCGAATTATATAGAGGGAAGCTCTAACCTTTGAGCCAGTTCATTATGGAAGTCAATTGTAACTCCATTGGATGTGCTAATGAGACTGCGGTCGGATGTCAGAAGTGGTGTCTGGCGAAGATCTGTGTTTACTTACTGAGGTTTCAAAGCAGGATAAGCTTCAGCTAGTTGAGCAAAATCCGGGGGTTGGTTATAGGGATTTCTTGGGTGCATTCAGCGCAACGAGAGCCGTCAAAAGCTGCTGAGCTGTTTACCTTGCTCGAGCTGGTCGATGGGAGAAGTGACTTCGTCGTTCACTAAACCAGGCTCAGCAAGTATTGGAAGCGGCCCGGTGGAGAGAATATTGGAGTATCCGGGGTCCGTGCTTGGCGGATCAGTAGACTAGATTTGGTCTCGAGTCGGTGCTACAGCGACGTACACGCCTCTGGTGTGTGCGGTGTCTATGTCGCGATAGCCTTTGCAAATTTCAAAGGCTCGCATCCAGCTGGAATCCCTCTACATATATCACTCTTTAGCTGTCACCACCATCTCGACTAGACACTAATGGACCGACCTGATCTCGCGGCTCAACGGCGCACCATCGACGTTCCAGCTAAACCAGAGTCTGGCTTGGCTGAATGGACCAGCAAGATCAAAGCCTTACAACGTCAGGTTGACGAAGACGAAGAAGCTGAGACAAAGCGTCTTGAAGAAGAGATTGCTGCTTCGAGACTTGCGCGCATGCGCAGGAGCACTGGTCGTGGGACGAGTACCGATCTTTGTGAGTAACACATCATATACGAATAGAGTCAAAATAACGTATATTTGCATAATAAAGCGAAGACAGATGTCGCAGCCGCGTTGAAGGAATCCTCTGGCCCCACTACTGCGACCACTGACGGGCCACGTAGTGGAGAGGAAAGACGGAAGATCCAAGATGATGCGCTGAAGAGATTGTCCAATGACACTCAGAGCAGGTCTCAAGCGGATTACAACAGCTATATGGCATTCAAGAATGCTAGCCCGTCTACTGGCGCCCCTATGTCGCTTGCTGCCTTTATGGGTGGAAAAGCCAGTGGACCTCGCCTCAATAAACATGCTCCTCAACCCGATGCTCACGATCCTACCACATTTGCCCAACGCCCTATCACAGGCCCCCACCCGATTTTCGGGAGAGGAGGGATTGCTATGCCTGGTATGGTGGGGAAAACGCGTGGCACAACCCACGAAAACCGAGAAGACCCAGCTCCCAGTCCAGTATCTCTTCCATACTCGCAGCGAGATACCCAGAGCAGAACACCTCCTGCCGAGGTCTCAAGAGTCAAATCGGTCGTCGGGAAAGTTGAGTCGCAGCGTATATCTGGCGGTCAGCAGCTCCCTCGGAGTGAATCACCACGACAACGCACCATGAGCACACCTACCGGAGCATCTCCAGTTCGTAACGTATTTCCCCCGACTCCCGTCGAGACCAAACGCGAGCAGAACTCCCCGAGACCACCGTCATGGTCGCCGACCACTGCCAGCAGGCAACCATTGCGACCTACTACACCCAAAGACTTCGTATCACACACTCCTAATCAGTATACACCTATAAGATCGAACACGGTATCCCCATTACCGCCATCCCCTCCCGTCAGATCCCCTTCCCCACCGAAAACACCTACCTTCGGCACGCCCACCGGTCTGGCAAAGCCTATCCAACCGAGTCCTCGAAAGTCTACGCAAGGCCCTCAGATAAATGTATCACCTAATCCTTCATCTGCGTACCTTCGACCTCCTCCAGCGAAAGACCCCACTCCTAGTATCAGTCGACTGCAAGGCCGTGGGTTTGTGCAGAACATGGTGCGAGTCAGTAGTGAGCTAGAGACAAGCTCTGCATCGGGCAGCCCATCCTCTGCCGATAAGAATAGGGACCCGCTGCGAAAGGCATCGGTTTTGGACCGATGGCAACATGGTGGCGAACCTGCCCCTGTGATTGCCCCCAAACCTCTCCCACTGCGCAAGTCCCGGACTGTGGACTCTTCGTACCCATCTCAGACGGGGTCGATGACCCCAGTGGCTGTTTTCCCGCCGTATACGCCACCCCCTCCGAAGACCACAGCTTCTGAATTTGAGGCAACTACATCATTGAAGCCGCGAGCATCTTTGCCGTCAATGGCTAGTCACCAAGAGCAATCGCCGTCTCAGAAGAGTGACACTGCAAATGGTGGCTCGACGCCCCCCGGGAAGCGTGGATTGGGTTCTTCCACGACCATGGTCTCCTATATCAAACCACTGAAGACGGACGACGGCCCATCAGCCACTTCTCCCCCATCAAGACCTTCATCTGCAGCCCGTGGTCGTACGACTGCGTCGGATGTAGATGAGCATGGTGTCAGGGCGCGGTCAAGAACTCGCAGCGTAGGTGCTACAAGTAAGGACGCAGAGGGGAGGCGATCTAGTACGCCGGGCGCGGTAGTTGGTGGTAAGCCGTTAACTCATGTACGTTCATTTTGGTAATAGAATCGTCGTAATTCGGGCTCTATCTATCTGTCCATCTTGTGCACATCTACTTGGCTCTTCATGAGTGGGGTGAGACAATGGCTGATTGTTTGTTCTCATGTGTAGCCGACGAAAGATCGCCCACACAAGCCTCGCAAGGCCAAGACCACGTACCAGCAGGGTTCGAAAGACCAAGTGCAGATTGACAGTGCCAGTGCGGACCATCGTGCCAATCTCGTAGCATCGCCTCCGACGCATGTCGACGAAAGACAATTCCCCAGCTCGTTGCAGGTACCCGATCTGAAAGGTTCCATCCAGTCATCCTTGAATGATGACAGGTCTTCCGGTCGGTCGGAAAGCCCGCCCACTCCTGGTGCAAGCCGTCGCGTACACTTCCCTCTAGACGTTCCTCCAGAGCAGCCTGTTGTTCCTCATGTGGAGAAGTCTCCCTCGACACCGAGTAGGCATAGCCGCATCCCTAGTACCGGTAACAGGGCCACTGTGATGGACGTCGCACAGGCACTCACTGAACATGAGCAACATGTGCGCATGCATTCGAGTGATGCACCGAAGTCTCCTGTCGATGAACATAATTCGTCACCAGCAGCGACACCGGAGGCCGAAGATGAGTTCGCCCTGAGACGAGACGTTAAGTCCATTGTGGGCAGCTGGGGTTCGCAAAACGGTGTAACTGCGCATCCCCTCGAAAAGCGGAAGTCTAGCTATGAGAAGTATGCAGCATTCGTCCTGCCTCCTCTAGCAGAGGAAAAGACGCCCGCACCATCG
Source organism: Phlebia tremellosa (assembly GCA_011032875.1). Classification (NCBI taxonomy): domain Eukaryota; kingdom Fungi; phylum Basidiomycota; class Agaricomycetes; order Polyporales; family Meruliaceae; genus Phlebia; species Phlebia tremellosa. Next base: position 37,297 of record JAAIFI010000010.1, on the reverse strand, counting down.
CCAGTGGGAACCTTGACAAGGAATACCGTACCACCATCTATAGATACCGTCCTAGTCCCACAGGAACCATTACAGCCTAAGCCAGTGCCTGTACCGGTTGACGATCACAAAAATGTAGTTCAAGACACACACGTTCTTGTCGGTGAGTGCACTCGTTTTGTCTTCGAATGCCCCGCCTGAGAACATTAAATTCAGACAAACTCGATAAAGGATCTCTGCCACGCGTAGATGTTGATGTGCTCCTTGCCAGCGATCCCAGTTACAAACCGAACCCAGATGTGCAGGTCATATCGGTCGAGGTTATGTCGATTGTGGGTGCGGTTGCAACACCCATCACTCGTGACGCGAACGTGTTCTACGACTCCGAGATACTTGCCATCGTCTACAGGTCGAAGACGAGATCAAGCGGTTTGGTGAACACAAAGGTATGGTCCTGGCGTGGAGCGAAGGCTCAACCGGGTGAGAGAGAGGCACAGAAGTTGCAGGAGCTCGCTCGAAGATATAATACATCACTAGTAAGTCGAATTATACATCCATCGCGACGACTAGTATGCATACGTGTGCGTGCAGATCCCAATCAAGCAGTACGCCGAGCCCGCGGAACTTGTATACGTTCTTGGAGGTCAACTGGCTACTCGCCAGGTTAGTATTTTCTTGAACCGCCTGTGGAACTTCTCGGTAACCTCCTTTGATAGGGCACGAGAGCCCATTGGACTGCGGAGAACACAACTATGCTGCTGGTTCGTTCAGTGAATGATTTGACTTTTATCGACGAACTGGAGCTCGTGAGTACAAAGCTGTTCACTTGTCACGACCTAACTTTCATCTTCCATACCGTTCACAGAGTATCAAAAATCTATGCTCTGGCTTTAGTTATTGTTTGTCGTTGCTTGAAACGTTCTATGTATGGCACGGACGCGGATCCACACCCCGGGAAAGACAAGCTGCACTTGCATACGCGCAGAGTCTAGCCCCAAGTGCCTCGAATGTTGTTGAACTCGCTGAAGACTCAGATGAAGAAGACGAGATGTTTTGGATAATTCTCGGTGAAGGCAATTATGGGAAAGCCGACTATTGGCGATGGAAAGCGACTTCGGATCCATGGCGTGCGCGGATCTGGCTCGTAGATACTGAAAAGCATGACGACATAGTGCGTCTCATTCCTACCTTTTCACTATGAGCCCAGTTTCTGATATACGGCGATGACACTAGGTGACTCCTGTTGACGCTCTAATAAACGTCGATGCGATGCATGAGCATGTGTATGTCCTTGATTGTGTCTGGGAGTATTTCGTATTGGTAGGTAGCGATGCTCGCGGACGAAAAAGGGATATCGCCCTAGCTCTCGATATTGCTACGGTATGACTATTTCTGCACCTGGAGACTTCTTTTACTGATGCACTATTGACAGCAAATGTCAGAGAAACTGGCACCCACACGCCCCTATGCCCCGACTGTTCACGTACTTGTGCTGCCGAGTCAATTGCCTATCGATCTGCGCCTCACGTTCCGTGATATGGATGAATTACATCTGGCGAGTGACATCTTCCAAGTGACTTGGTGCCTGCTTATTCAGTGTGTGCTAGAACAAAGGCAGCATCCCTGACCATATGAATCTTCTGCCGGCTACGCAAGCCTACGAGCATGTGGGTGCATAGCTTCTTGCTTCCAAGGCTTCAGTCTGACTATTTCTTTAGCTCGAGAAGACCTCTTGGGAGCGCACTCTGTTGCAAGATCCTACCATGCTTCCTCTTGGTTTTGTCGATGCTCAATAAGCCCTGGATCGTAAAACCCTTTCTCCCATATATCCTGCTTTCACCATGCACATTTGTACACTGTTATCTACTGTTACTACTGGCTCTGAATTTGATACCACGACTCGGTCTTCGAAAAACTAGGAATGAAGTTCAGAGAGCCTCTTTAGTCAGACCTGAATTTGATTAAGAGACCGGGCAGACCTCCCGCTGCCTGATGAGATACGCAAGATCGTCCATCACCTTTAGAGCATTCAGCTGAACTTTGGTCTCTGTTATAGTCATCAGCTAGCCCCTGCGATGCGATTCCACCAGTCGCGCCCTTGTGATACCACACCGTGGCGGCGCTGCACGTGGACGCACCTCATGCTGTTAGCGTCGTTGAACTTGATCTCCTCCACACTGTCCTCATCGCGAATTTCTGTCACGAACTCCTTGAACTATTCTTCTGAACACACGAAACAAACCTTGTCAGGACTTAGTATGGGCCATGCTTCAAACTATGGAAACTGGCCCGGAAAGCGCTGCATTGTACTTCTCTGGCCGCCCGTCGACCGTATGGATACGGCCCATTGTGATCGTATTCACGCCCGACAATTGGCCCCCGTTCGTGCTCTGGCCGTCTGGTTGGTCTGGAATAAAATGTCAGCTGCTCTCGTGCAGCATGGTTGCATCTTCGCGAACCCTGCTCTCCCGTCAACGTCGCGCATTCTCGTCTTCTTCTCTAGGCACTCTTCTCTCTGCCGCCGTACAAATATACCGGCTGCTGGCAGCTTATCTTGGCTGGGTCAAGGATGTCGTTCTTTAAACTATTGTCAACATTCCTTTTCACTGGGGTCTCAGTGGTCTCCTCTGCTCCTCTGTTGGACAGCATAGTCGCCTCGAATGCAGGTCTCGGTACTCATGCCTCTTGCTTCCCCGCATTGAACTTTCACATGCCGTTGATCCTGCCCCAGAACAACACAGAGGGCTGGTGGTGCGATCCTAGCACAGAATACGCGTTCGTTGGGTTCAGCTATGAAGTAACAGCTTGTGAGTCCAACGTCCAATTGTCAATACCATGGACGGCTTACTGAAACCAAACTTTAGGTCAAAGTCCCGCGACACTCAATAAAGAATTCCACGATATCCGCCATCGTTTTCATAGTCGCTACGTTCGGCTCTACGGTGCTTGTGACAATGACGGGTTTTAGTGAGTACCGGAACATCTGGATATATAAATATGATCTGATCGTTGTATCTAGTGACGATGTCGTGGAAGCTGCTTGGAATAACGGTTTGGGTGTGCATGCCTTAGTTTGGGTGAGTCCAGTATATATTGGATCAAAGGCAACCACTGATTCCACCACATAGTTTGGGTTCAACGGCGACGATGTCTGGATGACGCGACGTGATTCGTTGTTCGCGTCCCTGCATTCCAACCCGAAAGCCAAGTTCGTGACGCGAGTAGTCCAGTTCGGTTCGGAACCTCTATTTGACAACGTCCTACCACACGACCAGCTCGCAGAGCAGGTCACCCTAGCGAAGGCAAACCTGTCTGACCTCAATATACCGGTAACCGTCAGCGAACTTGCCTACGGATATCAGGAGCGCGGGGGTGCGCAAGACGTCCTGGACGCGATTGATTCCATAAATATACATATGTTGCCCTTTTTCGACCAGACTGCTTCTACAGGTGAGCGCCGTTTCAGATGAGTGATTGGCGCATCGGGACTTACATCGCTTCGTGAACAGCTAATAACTCGTGGCCATTGGTGCAAACGGACTTGCAGTGGTTCATCGACCATGGTGACGGCAAGAAGATGTATCTGGACGAAGTAAGTCGCATCCACAGATATCATACGATCATCCACTGAGAAGTATTGTTCGCGCGTAGAACGGCTGGCCGTCTGTAACATCGCCCAGTGTACAGCCCAATAGTCCCGATGCCGTCTCGGACATCCCCAACGAACATGTACGTATGGTCCACTTTTGGTCCGCCGCTGTGTCTCTGATCTCAGATCATCAGGAATATTTTGTACTTCTGGACCAGCACTGTGAAGACTTCAAGAACACCGTCGGCGGAGGTGTGGGATGGTTCGCGCACATCTACTCCGACAACATGGAGCCAGGCTATGGTATCTACAACTCTTCAGGACACCTGAAGTTCCCTTTCGCGCCCAGAACGCATTGTTGAACTGCGGACGCGAGCGTGCGCTGTGACTTATGTACGAGCGAGATGAGCGGAATTCACCTAACGACCTATTTGCGTACCGCCACCATTTTTTTTGTGGAAGTATACTTTCGCCGTGTAGCTATAGCGACCTTATGTATACTAATTTATGGCAGACGATGCCCCACTGACGACCCGGCGGGCAATCTACAAGATATTTTGCCTCAGAAAGCTGTTATAGATTGCAACCACAGCAAAGATGTCGAGAGTAGATGAGAGCGGGATGCTATGTACATGAGATGCACGAGTGACGAGTCCAGTGTCTGTGTTAGGTTCTGAACGCGACAGTTATAGATACAGCGACGTGATTAAGTCCACCTGTCCAAGTGTCCGTAGCGTATAGTCCTGAATGTTTGTGTTTTAACCAAGGAACGCGAAAGCAGAAGATGCTGCAAGGAGAGAGGATAAAGCAACACCGAACGCGCTGATGTCGAACACGGGCGAAGCACCATTCTTACTACCACTGCCCGAAGAGCCTGAGGTGTTCGAGGACTGTACTGCTCCATTCGCCGTTTGACGGACGTCGGACGGACTTTGACCATCTAGCAGGCAGCATGATAAGATTTTCGTTGCGCGCGCAGTACGCTGATGCGAACTCACCGGTGAAGTTAGCACCACACATTTGGTTAAGGCTGCTCTCCGCATCTGACCCCATCACGCCCGGGAACTCCTGCTCCAGAGTGATGAAGATCTGCTTGCTGCAGTCTGTGCATGTCGCGGAGGACGGGAGATTGGGCATGCTAGCGCCGGAAAGCTGTTGAAGAAGCTGCGTAAATGTCGCCGCGGTGAACGGACCGTTTGCCGCCTGGACACTGTTGAGGGACTCCGTTATGCAGAGGGTGTTGCTAGTCGTGCTGTCCGACGAGTGTCAACAAACGTCCACCTCACACGCCGCAGATACACACTCACTCTTCCAAACAGACGACTTCCCGAATAGTCGGGTACATAGTCTGCACCAGGGACACGAGCTGCGGCGCGGTGGCGTTTCCGAATCCGAAGTCTCCGAGTTCCGCTTGACAGCCAGCCGTCAAATTGGTCGTGACCGTTGAAAGAGTGTCGTTGGTGCAGGAAGGTTGTGCGCATAGGCCTGTCAGCCAACTGTTGATAGGACTGACGAGCGATGAGTTCGTTCCCGACATCAGGATTCCAATCAATGCCTGAGCATTCAGGCACTGTCCATCACTCGATAGCACTATGTCGGCCAACGTAGCTTGACATTGCGATGAAATACTGCCAAGCGTTCCAGTGTCAATACATTTTCGACCCAGTTACCATCCAGGAGATGAGCTTGGCGACGTCACTTACGACTGGGCAGATGCCAGGCCGACGACGCCAGCAGCGACTACAGCGAACACGGCACGGTTTGAAGTGAGCATATTAGAACGAGAGTGAGGTACGGCTTGTGGAAGAGGATGAAGTGTGTTGCGCAGCCCGCTGCGGAAATATACTTATAGTTAGCGGTGTATGGTTCCCGGGTGAGTTTCTACGTCTCACAAGTCCTTGCCTGGTCGGGGCCAGCGAGAGCCGCCGACTCGGCAAAAGATTCGGCACGCGACAATCCCGCCCCTGCGCCATTCGCTACAAGGCCGACTTCAAGAGCGACGTTTCAAGCGTTGTTCGTGGGAAACAAGGGCGGGACGTCGCTGGAATGAAGAGATAATTGGGAACGATAACACCAGGAAAAGAGAGCCTCCTCAGCAATCTCCTTGTTATCTCGCCGATCTCCCCTTCTGGGATTAAAGTTTACACCATGATCACAGCAATGAAAATCTAGAGTGGCCATGAAGTTCGAGCTATCATCTTCAAAGCGATTTCAAACAGATTGCTATGCAATAGTAGGAGAGCCGGAGACGAAAGGATGGTGTAAAAAAAATATAGACGAAGGAACAAAAGACACCTGAATATAAGATTGGAGAGGAGAAACGAACGGAGGCACTGGGGATACCGAATTGAATACGGGTTCTACGCGGTGGATGACTCACAATAATAACATCACAGTTCAGCTGTCCGACATACGGTGGTATAGCACAGCACTATATGGATATTGCGAAGACATATCCCGTTGCAGTCTTCTTGACCGTGCGCGCAAAGCGGACGGCTCATATGAACGGGAACGCGGTGTGGACATAGACGATCACTGAGTGTTAACTCTATGGTATCGAGGGGGGACGACAAGCTCACCTGTCACCCGAAGTCAAACGTTGTGAGGGAGGACCAGATCTCGGCTATGAAACTAACAACGCAGGCGTCGCTTGATCCAAAATCGATGTGGTCGTTCTTGGATTGCGCTCGGAAGTGTACTTCGGAGACAGGTCACTTATTCTGTATTGTGATCCAATGTTGTAACTCCTGCTATCTCAACTTACAGAAGGGTAAGAGTATTGGTCTTCGCCCTCCTCGACCACGGTGGAGCCTGAAGTTACTTGGGATGTCGACATCAATGTCGAGGAATTCGACTAAACTGCGATATTTGGAGGTTTCCTTGTAGTAAGGCAAGAGCTCGTGCCTAAAAAAGCGCAGAGCAGTGTTAAAGCAAGGGTCCTGTAGACCGGTAAACATCTCGACAAAGAATAACATCAGCAGGATCGCCGTCAATCGCTGCAAAGCACCCTTTGGAGAGAGTGATCACCGGAAAGAAGTACTGGTTATAACTGAGGTGCCACCTCGGACGGCTACTAACGCAAAATCGATTTCAGCATCGGGCTAACAGTGCAGATCAAGGGATCGCGTTGCTCGCCGTTGCAGGGAAAGTCAGGACCGCAAAGGGTAGAGTCGATGTACTCACTCTAAGAGATGCCACCCGGCAATACGGGACGCCAGTCTCATCGACGACAGGAGAAGCAGAAGCAATGAGCGCAAGAGCGGCTGTGACAGAAGATGCTTCATAGAACATGACGCACTGGTGCCAGCAAGTGAGATGGGCCTCGAGGATGTCGTTTGAGAAGCCCAGGATACAGTTCTATCCTGCAAGCGATACTGGATTGTAGCCAACGACAAGCGCTGATGTTGTACCTGTCACTCTGTCAATATGATGTCGAAGACGATGAAATGAGCCCTCGTCTCGGTATGACAGCACCATAGACGCACTTGGTAATAATGCACCAAATGGGATCGGGAACTCGAGCACGAGGTGCGATAGAGGTGAAGCTCGAATGAGTACTTGCGCTGAAATGACTGTATAAAGACTCTCGTCACTGATGAAGGCCACCCCGGGCCCCAACGCATGACAGCCTAGTTGTCAAAGCGACCAGAGAAAGTACGTCAGCGCCGCTCTTCGACATCGAGGAGAGTATAAATGACCTTTGGTAGCGCGCGGCATCAGTATATACACCTTGAAGCCGACACGGGTCCGCACTGTGCGACATTATTTTCAAGAAACACCGAGTAGTTGCTGGGCACATGTGTTTGATTGTTCCTGCTTCCCTTTAGCTTTATAAATCCTGAAACAAAGTATAAGCGATAGATACACGAGCGGCACACGAAGACTGAACATATTAGCTTTTGCACTAGAGTGGGTTCACCTAGATTGCACCCACCGCTCGAATTCCGCTAGCGGATGTCTTACTGTTATGTTCCTCGATAAGCATGAGAAAACTACAGCCAATAGCCGATCTTCTTCGGCTGTGCATACGTACATGTTGATATGAGGCGCGCCGGCCGCGGAGAACAAGCGCTACGCTGCTCGGTGTCTTGGAATAGTTCACGTTGGTTTACGATATCACTGTTCTCTTTGAAATCGGTCTATCGCGCCAGGTCTAGCACTGGCTTATTCATGTAAGTATCGGGGATAGCTCAATGTTTTAACGGTAATAGTGCTCACTACAAGGTTTCAAGGCGATTACAGCCGACTCGGGGAGGGAATCAATATGTCATACACTAAGTTCGCAGGAAGATATCAAGACGTTTGGGAGCCGGGGCGTTTGACTTTATGTTAAATGTAGAATTCATCTACATTCAGACAAACAAAGGTTGCTTCAAAGGGACATTCTGCGAGGAAAGTCGGTGCTCAAATGTCGGACCTCTGTGGAAGAGGTTGAACAACATCCGAATGACGGGTCTTGAATCTGGTACGCACTACTCCGGTCAAAGCGCTAAGCGCCGTGCAGTCGAAAGGTCACGAATTATGTTGACGAGAGCGATATTGCTAGAAAAATACAACAGCCGCATATTATCTTCAATTAAATACCCAAATCAAAGACTCAATGGTATTTTGGTGTAAGTTCAGATGGCAACTTGTAGGTCCAAGCTAGGTCCAAGCCAGCGCAGATGTAGACTGAACGCCAACATTACGATCTCAGATAAGATCGGAGAACCAACTTCAAATATGGCGCCGTGAAAATCGCAACAATGCCCCATCTTTCCAACAAGTTTCTCGTCACATATCTTGGAGAACCTGTTTCCAACTGAAGGGGTACTCACTATCTGATTCTACGTGCTCCGCAGGGTCACGATGCATACATCTCTCACGTTACGGATGTTGCATCTCATCGTTGGCTTCACTTGACTTCGAACTGGTCAGGTTACCGACCCGTCCTTGATGTATCGGATGTCGTGAGTTGATTCTCTTTGTGGTCATGCGTAGCGCCACATTCATCCAGCCCCAACGATATCTTTCTCTTATCAGGTTACGGGACGTGCCTACCGAATTACCCGGCTACATTTCCTGCGTCCACTGAACCGGACTTGTGTTCTTGGGCTGTCGCCTAGCGCTGAGAATGGTTTAGGGTTGTTGTTTAGCGCAATAGATTGAATCTTTCCGCATACACGGTGCTGAAGAGACCGTTGTTCCATTTAATCGATGGTATTCACCCAGCCTCTCCAAGAATGGCGACGCGTGTCATCGATTATCCTGAACAACGCGAAGCTAATCCCCCGCGTGCGGCTGTTCTAGGAAGTGGCTTCGCCATATGCAGCTGTTCTCTCTTAGTTTACGATGATATATCCGAAGTATCATATGGTGCGTTGACAGTGAAACTCGGTAGCAATTACTAACGCTGTTGGGTATAGCAGTTATCTGCATGACCAAGATGATGGCTTGACCTCGCTTGCCAAACTGAATGGTAGGAGTGGGAATCTTCACAGGATCTCCTACAGTCCGAGTGGACCACGGCGTCCACAATTTAGCTGCGGTCATTTCTTGAGTATCCAGCAACTGCTCACATGAGTCAGGAACAATGGCTTCCATGTAATCCTCGTCAGAAGCCTAGCCTCGGATTTGAAACCGTTGAGTCATTCGCACTTTGTGCGATTGCAACATTTCTGATAACATCTTTTCGACCCTAGATGAGGAGCCTTTGCCGTCTTGCTGCTAGTCTAGACGTGGTGCGCCCATCGTTCGCATAGCCTCAATTGTTATGGATTGGAGTACGCTCGCTGCGCGTGCACCACTATATCCCAAAATATACGTTCGCAGATGAAACAAATGATGTGAAAGGCAACATGTGCGTCGAATTTTTTCTCAGCTAGTGCAGCAAGGAGCTAAACCTCCCTAGATTGAGTGTTTTGTACATGTCAAGCAACCTTGCGTGCTATGTCTATGCGCTCCATTCTAGCTGATATGCTGGGCCATCAAAGTTCCAACTAATGGGGATGCACATAATAGATTTCAAGCCGCGGATATTATGCTGTACTACAGTTTCCAGTACTCTATACTTGCCAGAGCCCTTTCAAATGGGAATTCCCCTCCCCACTGTTCGGTATCCTTCAAGCTTTCGGTGATAGACGACCCAAGGTTATGTACTATCGCTCGGGCTGTGCCGATGTCCGACACTCTCCCTCCAGCGAACTCCTCTTTTGCGCTCTGGATGGCCTGGGAGATATCTGTATCTACGGCGGCCAATGCATCTGTCATGGGGCCGTCTATCTCCCACCGTAGGCCTATGGTGGCTGTAACGACAGCCGCGAGAATGTCTAGGCTAGCGATACCCATGCCAGCGCCGTATAATGAGCGTGATTGTCGGAGTATACCGTCCAAACCTTGTGCAGGTATGGACAGCCCATCGTCCGATGTGACGAATAATGAGGCTGAAGAAGACAGCTTTTTCGCGTTCGTCTGTCCAAGACGCTTTCTGGCCGCAGCAGTGAATACCGCGGCAGTATTGGGTCCGGAACTCGTGAGCGTGGTCCTAACGATGGCTCGCAGGCTATGTATCAGAAGTGTACGTGAGTTCATCATTTCTAGAAGAATCGTGGAGGGTAACTTGCTCATCCAGCTCGATATTCGCCAGAAAACTGTCGACCATGAGATTTCTGTCGTCCCATGTCAGCCTTCAGAATACCATGGACAATCGACCCCACTCACACATGAGAGAATGACTGAGTGTTGTGGACAGTTTCTAGTGCAGGCATTTTAGAGGTGAGCTGGAGGGTTTCGAGTGGCGTTGGGGATTTGATCGTTGGCCCCTGCTTACTTTTATCCTCATCCCGTTCGGTGATTGAAAACGAAGGGCCGATGACAACTGGACGGGGCGAATATCATATGGCAGACGGCGGGGAGGCAGTGCCAAGGCACGTCGTCCGCATGAGGCGTCCTATCCAGTATCGACGGAAGCTCTTTCCGGCGTATTTACTCGTCGCCGGTGTCGAGCCACCAGATCAAATTTGTCGCACCGTGGCAAGGCTCGAACCAACCAGTCCAACAACGTTACGGTCGTTATAACGCGAGGCTAGCCAGCAGAAACCAGCCTCGTCAAACACATCTGAGTCCACTGCCTCAAGACTACGTATGGCTATGGCTATTGCGATGATGTCGTCTCCGTCGTTGCCAAGGTTTACTTTCGCGTGCGACCCTGTGCGTTAAGCGCCTGTCTATTTCAAGTTCAGACTAGCGCAAAAGCGGCAGAGCTTTCTGCGATATATTGCAGTGGTGCGTCGGAACATTATATAGACTGCATCCAACTAACAACATGCCAAGGTCTCTAGAACTACGTCGGATACGCCACCACCCCCTAGTATCAGTCAGCTTGCAATTTTTTTAACTGCTGAAGGACGTTGACGATGAAGTTTGTCAGGGGGACGACGGACGCGTTGACGGTCACAGCCAGGCCATGCAACTCGTTCGGATCAGCGAAGATGATCTTTTCCTTCTCCGAATTCTAAGTACGAGCGTAAAGATGTAAAAGTCTCACGCGATCGGTCAGATGCACCTCCGGCAACTTACTTAGTTAGCGATGGCGCGTTGATCGTCTCGATTGTGCCGCACCGCAGTGTTTCCTGACTTGAGACTCTGACAACCTGCCATTCCTCGAATTGGATTGTCGGGTACTCAGACACCGATACAGTTGGGTTCCCTGTCTGTCTTTATAGCCGAAAAGTTACTAAATTCTGCTGTCTTAGTCCGAACCCGATTTCCCTATGATCCGGGCACCAGGCGCATCTTTATAAGAGACTAAGTGTACACCTAAGTTGAAGACTCAGACATCCAGTTCAATCGCCTTCTTCCTGCAAGCACCCTTCATCTCATATCGATGACGATGACTTCTACAACAGAACCCCTAGAGACGTTCCAGCTAGGGCCGTTCACCGTCCCACGGGTGTGGAACGGACTGTGGCAGCTCTCCAGCAATGCCTGGGGTAGTGCTCCGTCGTCCAAGATACGCCGTCAGATGACTGAATATGTGCAGCAAGGATACACAGCTTTTGGTGAGTATTGTCATGCTCATGCAACAAGCGCTTCCATAACTGATAGATAATAGATATGGTGAGACCCTTCATTAGATCTGTTGTCAAAGTGATTCCATTTACGAAATACTGCTCGCATCTTTACAGGGTTCGTCCTTGATAGCTCAGACAGTATCCCGGTTTTTTGTTTACGAAAATCCCTCTGATAGCTGATCACTATGGAAGTGCCGAGCTCCTTTTCGTAAGCCTTCATGATAACCGCTCACTCAAGGTTTAAACGCTTAGGGTTCTGCAGGGTCAATTCAGACAGTCGTTGTCTTCTCCGAACAGTGTAGTTTGTGCTACCAAGTGGTGCATATTCAGACCGACCATCCCTACCCGTCTCGTCGTCGAAGCAGCTGTCCAAGAGCGTCTGGAACGCACGCAGAGCAAATCCGTCGACCTGCTTCAGGTATACAGCTTTCGCCCAAATCTTCTCGGTCAATTCTTTATACGCCATACACAGTTCCACTGGCAAGATTACAGCGATAAAGGCTATATCACAGCATTGCGCCATTTGCAGGACCTGCAGAATGAAGGCAAGATAACAACGATCGGTCTTTGTAATTTCGATACCATACGGACGGACGAGATATGTACCGAGCTTGGGCCTGGATCCATAGTATCCAACCAGATACAGGTAGGTACGCTTCGGACTGTTGCAAGCTCCGTGGTCACATCGTACCCTAGTTCTCTCTGATAGACACGAGGCCGCTCCACGGAATGGCCGACGTATGTGAAAAGCACAATGTGAAGCTCCTGACTTATGGGACCTTGGTCAGCCTACAATACGTTTCTAAGTTTACTACCTCGGTCCTCATTACTTTTAGTGCGGTGGTTTCCTTGCAGATCGGTGGCTTGGTGCCCCCGAGCCGGATTTGTATTCCGGCGCTCTTACGCCTTCTCAGCGCAAGGTGAGTGTCTATCGGTGTCCTTGTGTTACCGTATGTAATGACATCACTGGTTCAGTACCTCGATATGATATTGAAGGCGTGGGGTGACTGGACATTGTTCCAGTCCTTGCTCACCGTGTTGCGCACCATCGGTGATCGTCATGAGAGCGCCAGTATTGCCAACGTTGCTACACGGTGGGTTTTGGACCATTCATGCGTCGGTGCTGTCATCATCGGTAAGACTCATCTTTCGTGGCATTTCCTGATCTTACGCAGTACTTTCTAGGGACGCGTTTGGGTATAAGCAACCATACGGAAGACAACCAGAAGGTCTCTCGGCTAAGACTGACCGACGAAGACAGAGCCGAAATTGAGGCGGTCTTGGACAAGTCAAATGGACGAAGATTGATTACGACCATCGGCGACTGCGGGGCAGAATATCGCTGAGTAACGCGGTGTTCCCGGCTAAGCCAGCTTCATAGCGAATAGTGGTCTGTTTCCCGAGAACTTCATATATTACATAGTGTCATCGACCAAGCCGACAGGATAGTCGCTATGTATCCATATAGCAAACCTAATGAAATCGCACTCGTCTTAGACACCCAAATGAATAAATACTGCCCATCGTTCCCATGGTAGGGTTTTCCGAAGTTCACGGACAGTAGCATCAAGTGCGGAGGCAACGGATCGCGAACTAGGCCTCCCTCCGGAATCGCGAAAAAGCCTCTTGTACATAGAGCGGGTCACCATCGGACCTTCAGCATCGCCCATTGGCCTACGAGAATACTATGAGGCACGCTCGGAGTGAGATTGATCTCGATACGCACCACATGGTGGCCAGTACGCTAGGGAACCCGGAGAACAGCATACCGTTGGCGAGATTGATAGCTTCGTCAGGCCGTTCAACGTCACTTGATGCGGTATAGCAGGCACTGAGGAACGCGATTGATGCATGCGGCAGCGGTTGCTTCATGAGATCTTGAACGGTGAGGCGTAGCCCGTCGCGCAGGATAAAGCCACTACGGAGGGGATTCAAGGTCTCCTGCACACCGTGACAAGCCAAGTGAAGAACTGATACCTCCGGTAGCTTGGACATAACGTTCTCCGGTGTCGCCGAGATGCCCTCGAGATCCATTCGACCGCTTCCATCTAGCGATAGAAGCTGATTCGGAGGCACGACGTCGAATACCTCTTGAAGCTCTTTTCTGGTGTTCGGGAGAGGGTCGAATCCATGGCCTGGGTCAGGTTGAACGACTGCTAGGACTTTGTGATCTGTCGGATCTTGTCGCACCCGTGCCTCCAATAACGTCGCCAGTGTCGGCGTGTACGACGAGATGAAGAAGTCGGATACGCTGACAGCTCCGCGTCCCTTGTATTTTCCAGCTGCGTGTATCGGCATGAACGAAAAATGTCCGACGCAGCACCACCATAGGCGACGTCGTTCTTGCAGCTTCTACATAGAAAATATGTGTATTAGTGGAATTGTGGTGACACAGAAAAATGAACGAACCGGAACAGCGAGATCTGTAAGGTGTTGTATGATAGGCTGCGCTACTTCATTCCAGAGAATTGTCAATAGATCATTGTCGGGCGAGGATTTAGGTGCTCCTGCCCTCCCAGCGCGGGTGGCAGGCGCACAATCTTTATCTAGACCGGAGATGTCATGTCCGGACAGACCACCTCTTGAATTTGCAACTAGTCTCAACCGGTCGTGTAGCGTCTGCAACTTTTTCACGGTCATGGTGAGAGCAATCCATGCAGGGGCGGCGTCGGGAGATGACATGATGATGGCGGTACAGCATTTCTCATGATCTAGTAGAATGACAACCGGCCCCTCGCGGGAAACCTCCGAAAGGCTGGCGTATGGGCTGTACTGCAGGAAATGCTCAAGGCCAGGAAGTCGCCTGATTTCGTCGACAACTACGAACCACTCGTGCCGGAGCTTCGAGTCTGCAGACTTGTAGTCGCTCGCCTGAGTTTCCGACCCTTGCCTGGATTGTAGTTGTCCGGCGATATCCTTGAGACGAGAGGCTAGTTCGGGGGAAACGGCTTCTACATTATCTACGGGCCGCCGTAGTCGAGTGGCCTGAGTCCAAATTACGGCGCGCCCGGCATCTAGGAATTCGATGGCTTCTTCGACAGATGAATGCTTCAACGCGAATGTCGCTGCCTCCACAGGGAGGTATCTAGCCGCAGAGATCGCATGCAGCGATGCACGAGTATCTGAACCGAGCCACGCTAGCTTTGGGAGTAGAGAGAATAAGGTTCGGAATGCTTGTAACGCAGATTCCGTGAGACCGTTGTTTGCAGCGCCGAACGCCCATGTCATAGCGGAGTGGAAGCGGATGTGGATTTCACAGCGTACTGAGTTTGAGACATCCTCCAGCAACTTGCAGGCAGCGACTAGCTGAACTTGCTCGCTTTGGTCACTTCCGTAACGTGCAAGCAGCAGTTCCGCCAACTGAAGCATCCGATTTTCCTGTGTGGTCGACTGACTGGAGGTGTGTCCCAGCGCGTCTCGGGCCCATTGAATCGCCAGATCCAAGTCGTCCGACGACCCAGAGTCCTTGTGTCGCTCCTGGTATAGTCGAGCGACTTCGCTGCCCAAGCTTGCACGATACCTACTGTTTTCTGGTAGGAGATTGGTGAGCGCATCTGTACATATTCTTATGGCTTCGTCCAGGTCTTTCAGATCACCAGATTCTTGAAAACGATCCCTGGATTCTTGCAGCTGCGCTATGATTAAATTGACTTGATTAACCGCTCCGGATAGCAATTGTCTGCGACCTGCAACTACCTCTCCTGCGTCCTGTGAGCGGTCCTTCGTCCACCACGAGGTAGTCATCTGCAACATCGTCAGAGAAAAGTCGAGCTTTCCTCCCGTCTGGAAGTCCATCAGCTCTTTCTCTACCACAGCTAGTTCCTGGGCGTCTCGGGGATCACGTATCTGATTGTATCGTATCCGCAAAGCCTTTCCGTAGCTCGCAAGCAGCTGCATGCGCCCCACACCACCACCTCGATCTGTCGCGGAGACTTCTGGACAGATTCTCAGGGCTTCCTCGAGATATGTAGGCTCTGCCATTCGAGAATGCGCATTGAGGAGCAGTTCGATCAGGAGGTGAGCGGGAGCAGAGCGACCAGTATCGGAGTCCGCATATGACTGGAGCACCTCTTTCTGGACCTGAATCGCGCGGAGTATATCTGCGGGGTCTGTCGTTTCGTCGAATCGATCCCTTAGATCTTTCACCAATCCTTGCGCAACATCTCTCCAAAGGACACCAGGTGAGAATATGAGGGTTAATGCGCGTTCATGGACTTGGACAGCTTTGTCTAGTTCCTCCACGTCTTGATGCACGTTATAACGGGCTCTATAGGCAACAGCCTGTGCGTCAAGGCAGAGGACTTTGTCCTCAACACTCTTTGCATCAGTGAAGGCTCGTCCTATGGTCTCTAGAGCCTCTTCAATGTCCCGTGCGTCGCCATGATACAAGTATCGGCGCTGCAATATCTCTGCCAGAGAGCACTGGCATTCCACGCGTTGCGGGTGGTCTACGGCCAAAAGCTCAAGAGCCTGCCTGTTCCATTGCAGCGCCTCCTCGATCGGAGCGGAATCATTTGTGACCAGGTGGAGGGTCATCAAGGCTTTCGAGAGATTCAACATAAGCAACGGCTTGTCAGAGTCATCGCTAGGTGTTTTTTCGACCGCTTCACGGAAGAGGGGGATGGAACGTTCGAGGTATTGCGGTTGCCAAGATATTATATGAGCGCGCTTCAATGCTATCGCGAGATATTCGCATAGAGTGGAATAGTGAGGTGCGTCCGGTGGACATGCTCGTAGGGCTTCTTCGCGCATGGAAATGAGTCTTGCCCATGCGGTAAGGTCCACGGAATCATCCGCAGAGAGTTGGCAGAAGATCACATTGCCTAGAGTAACCAGGATGCGCAGATGGTCCTCCTCGTCGAGATTATCCAAGCGTTCGGCTTGTTCGTAGTAAGAAATGGCGTTGTCCAGATCCTCTCGGGAATGACTATGTTTATACCTCATCTCGAGGGATTCGCCGAGAGATATAAGGAGGTCGACGTAGTCGAAGTCATCCTTTGAGGCATATCGAAGAGCTTTCTGGCGGATTTCTATGATCTCTTGGATCAGCGAAGGGTCATCTGCCCTCGTCTTCGCCTTCAATTCAAGAGAAGCAGCCAGCCGGCTGAGGCGTTCTGTGTACTCCCCGTGATTGACCGGGCACAATTCGACCGCCTGCCTTCGCGCAACGACGCAATCCTCCAGATCCTCGTCTGATACACCAGACAAGCTCATCCGCAGCTCCAGTGCACCTGCGAGAGACGAGAGAATTGTTGACCGACGCGCGTTATCCTGGGGTGTGATAGCAAGTAGCTGTCGCAACAGCGCCAGCAGATGCTCCACAGCGGGGAGAGTGGGTGAAGCGTTCACTCGAATATCAAGAACCTTGACGAGATCGTTTAGATACTGGGCGTGGAGCGGGTCGTGAACAGGAGAATATGTGTATCTTTCTTCTTGCAGGCTGACGGCTTTGTCGAGATCATTGGGGTCATGAAACGCGATATATCGCATGGTAAGAGCGGATGCGAGTTCGCCTATGCGAGACGCACGTAGCGGACTGAACTCTGCATGTAGCTCCAATTTCTCGGAACGAAGCTCAATAGCTTCGTCAAAGTCTCCACGGTCCTTCCGCAGCCGGCCTCGGTCTATCAACGAGCGTGAAAGATTGAACAAAGCAGAGGATCGATCGGACGATCCTGCCGTATGGAGCTGTAGGATTTGCCTTTGCACTGTGATTGCCGCGTCAAGATGGCTAACATCTTTGGTCCTGTCAAAAGTGGCGTAGAAATCTGCCACGCAGTTCTCCAGAGCGGCTATATGCCGCGGGTGGTTCGGCGGGCAGAGAGCTACGATATCTGAGGACAACGAGAGCATCTCTCTCAAATCCTTCTTCTGTCCGAAGTAGCTGTACCGCGCTCGCCTGCATCTTGAGAGCGTGAACAATGCTTCGACGCGGTCGGGATCATCCTCTGGGAGTACGGCTAAGGCTTGCTTCGCCAATTCCAATGACCAGGCAAGATCCCCTTGCACTTGAAAGTGCCTGTATCTCGCCAGATGAGCTCTAGAAAGCTCGCACAAACACGTTGATTGCAAGTTCGGCGCGTTGCTCGTCTTCGTCAATATTGCAGAGAGCAGCTCGATGACACGGTCTATATGCGGGCGATCTGGGTCTGCGTCGCTCGACGTAAGTTCTTTAGAGAGTTCCTGTATGGAAGCCAATAAGTCGACGTCTAAGATGATACAATCAGTGGGATATACACCGTGCTAGAAAAAGAAACCACACCGGAAATTGATTGCTCGTTCCCATCGTCACGTCCGACATTATCTGATGTGTCGTAAAATCATAGTAAATTTCCAATTTTATGACTCAAGTAGACGTAGAACGGAAGCACCCAGCTCACCATGCGGCCCATGTTCAACTTCTTGCGATACGTCGGAATCGTGTGTCCGGAGAGATTGCTCCATGCAATAGCGGTTTTATTGCGGATATGCACAACAGTACGAAAGAAACTAGTTGACATCTCCGTCCTCCTACGGATCAGCAAGTCAGGTCAAGTTAAATATCGATGCTAGATAGAGACCTTACATCAAACACGAGCTCAGCCGCATCATTGCCATGTCTCGCAGATTTCCCGTCTCCAAAAGGAAATCATCTCGGGATCGTATCAGGTTTCGAAATCCTTGCGCATCGCTAGATAGATTGTAAATGAGCTTGGGGTAAAAGACATTGCTCAGTCAGCGTGACAGTCATGGTTGTAGATCAAGTACTCGCAAGCCGGTTCATACGGGCGCCTGGTCGTTGATGCGCCCTTCTACCAAATTAGGGCGCATCCCGCTCTTCCCAAGCGCCACTCGGACTTGCTCTCGACTTTCACTCCGTCGGTGAAGATGCACGACTTGGATGATACGTATCCCGTTTATTTATTCAAGAACGTCCGATAAACCGCGTAACATGACTCCTAGTGATACAGATATGAATACAAGACGAGTCCAAGAGAGGTGGGAACGCAATGCGCTCAAGAGCGCGGGCAAGTGCAGCGGTCCTCCTCTTTCACATTGGCCATGACCTAGAAGGGTACCGATGTGAGTGCTCTGGGCTCGAATCGATGGGGTGGGATAGAAAGGAAGCGAAGTGCAAGAGCCATCGCCGACTGGTAGCTAGACTATACACAACACAAGCAGACAGAGTTTGCACTCACAGAGTCAACGTGTTGACCACATCCCTAAGAAACAAAGTTGAGTAAGCGTCGTATTTCAAAAGGACACATCGAGTGAAATGCACGCATCGATGACACTCATCGATACCGACGACTGGCCGACGAAGCTCGGCGCAGCGAAAGAGACCGACATTCGGTCCGAAAGGTAGAAAGAGAAGCTCACCTTCCAGGTAGTCTTTCCACAGTTGCTGCAGGTGACTGCGAAGCAGGTGTCAACGGGGACAGCTTGTTCACCGAATGCCATCGCGATATATGAAGTGCTTAAGATTAGAATATAGAGAAGACCTGCAATGACGAAGTAATAAATCAACACCCCTGACGTTCCGCAGCAAATAAGATGTGCGTACTGTGTTATGCCTCAGTTATGAGAGGGAGTTGCGTGAGCTGCAGCGATACCGGGCTGATAAGACGAATGCTTGCGGGCCACCGTAGACGACCGCCGCGCTCCTTTATACCCACACTCGCCAATTCGGAAATGTTCGTATCACGAGCAGTCTTCGTCAGCAATCTGAGAAGAATTCCGAATTGTCGTGACTGGAAAGAACATAGCCGGCTCAGGCTGCATTGCAGATTGGGTCTGACTGACCAATCACAGGCTGCTCTCCCGCTCCTTACCGTGTCCGTGAATATTGCTCGTGCACTTGTCTACCGCGGGTGATCGAAACGATCGGAATATTGCCAGGCCTATTCGGAGTCGCCTGCACGAAACATAGTGTGAGGCCTTGTGAGGCTCAGCGAGAATACTGCAACGCGATGCAAAACCCGTTCAGTATGAAATTGCAGTGACGAGTTTACTACGCACCTCCGAATTAATGACAACATCATGGATAAATTATTCCGAAGGCTAGTGTACAACGTATTCGCTTACAGTTACATGTTACGAAAGTCCCGCGATCTTCCGCGATCCACAATCCAGTATCCTGTCCTATGCTATACATCTAGGCTAGTGCTACAAAACAAATGATACTGTCGAGACTCGAAGAAACACCAGTTCAGTTGCTTGGACGTACTTAGACGGCGAGACCAGATCTATCGTCGCTCCGAGAGGCAGAACCGGCGGTCGTGGTCCTCTCCCTCCTAGACGTGACGTGAGGGGCCGGCATCGACGACGGCAAGGGTGGGAGGAACCGCCCTAACGCGCTGGATAGATCCATGTCGCCTTTGGAGGCAGTCTCGAACGAGGCCCCAAGCTGTCCGAAGGCCTCTCGCAACCTTTTCTGCCTATCCGCCCACTCCACGGCCTTGTCTCCCATTTCTCTCCTCAACATGGCCAAATCGTCTCCTGCACGTTCTTCGATACGCCTCCGAATCTCCACCTCGCGCTTGCACTGCTCAAGCGCGTACTTCTCGCTGCGGCGTGCGCCGCTGAGCTCGTGCGTCGCATCCTCTAGCTCACGTTCGACCCTGCGACGGGCGTCGCGCTCGGTAGAAAGTTCATCCTCGAGCCTACGCTTGTCTTCGCGTGCTTCTGCGAGGTTGGCTATGTTGTTCTTCTGCTTATCTCGGAGAGACTGGACCTCGCGCTCAAGAATGCGCAAGTAGCCGTCGTCGATGATCTTTCGACGCGAGGAGATCTGCTTCGGGTCGTCCTCGCGAGAGGAACTTTCGCCATGAGTATTGGTCGCATCTGCAAGACTCCCTCTGTGACCGCTTGGACCCCGAGTGTACACTGTGGGAGGCCCCACTGGAATATTTGCCCCGTATACCTTTCGTAGGTAATCCTGAGCTTTCGATACGTGTTCCTTGGCGGCATCAGCAGTAGCGGACTTGCTGAGGTCTGAATGACAGCTTGACATCATCAAATAAGCAGGTTTCATTGAAGCTTCAGGAAGTCCGACAGCAGGTGAGGTTAAGACTATAACAAAATCTCGTTAACACAACATGCATATAATCGCGAATTTTACGAGCACTAACCGTCTACCATGGTTGTGACAATAGTCAAAGCGGCCTGGATATTACCCTTGCGACGGTAATATCCCGCAACGATCATCCACTTGTCTCGCTCTGTGGACTGAGCGGATGTCTGCGTGAGGACAGAGACAGCATTCTTGACGTCCTGAGTGAGGCTTTCTAAGCTACAATCGAAATGGTTGCCGTCGTGAACGAGAGTAATCGATGGTCCAACATCGAGTTGAGGAGCAAATTGAGATGACGAATCAACGTGAATAAACGTCGGAGGCAGTCGAGTGACGTTGTCCGGTTCGGCCTTAACTGCAGCTGGCAGCAATGACGGGAGTGTAAAGGGGATTGGATCGCAAGAGCCAGAAGCAAACCCGCCATCCGCCAACAAAGCTGGCATAGCAAAATAGGAAGGTGATACGTTCTTTTGAAAGTGGTGGTGGTGGTGGTTCTCCTTGTCGTGGCTCCCAGAGCTGCCTGCGCTAGTGGCAGTCATGGCGCGATGGGCCAAAACCTGGGCATCCTTGTAGGGAGCTTTACGGTTCTGTTTGCGGCCTGTATCGAATTGGTTAGATCAAATCCTGATATCACATAGTGTATAAAACGTACCAACCCATGACCTTGGAGTGTACTTGCCAGACGTCCATGGGCGCGTCGGCGATGTTCCAGCGTCCTCCGTTGGGTCCACAGAAGGCCCCGCAGG
Source organism: Phlebia tremellosa (assembly GCA_011032875.1). Lineage (NCBI taxonomy): Eukaryota > Fungi > Basidiomycota > Agaricomycetes > Polyporales > Meruliaceae > Phlebia > Phlebia tremellosa. The sequence continues at coordinate 15,880 of JAAIFI010000010.1, read as the reverse complement.
AGGAGCCAGAGCCATGAATTGGTCGATGAGCACCGGTGAATACGCAAGGACCTGGACTCTGGCATCGCGAATTTGCAAAGCTCTTGCACGCTTCACGCTAGACTGTTGGTCGAATTCGATGAAGAAATGAACGCTTTTATAACGGTCCCCCAGCCTGTAGGGGTAGATACCGCGACTAAAGGCGCATATATGCGGTGTTCAGTAAGAGATACAGGTACAGAGTGAAAAACGCACATCTTTCCACATTGCGAAAACGTCAGTCTGATATCCTCTTGGTCTCTGTCTGTATCGATGTACGCGACGCGATATACGCGTTCCGTGATCATGGTGTTCAGCTGTTTTGTAGAAAAGGGAGGTTCAGTGAAAGAGAGGGTAGAAGAGACAGAGGATCGGGGGAGAAAGCAGAGAGCATTGCGACGCGTCCTTGGCTGTTATATATGCAGGAGAGAGTCGATGACAGAAAGAGAAGGTCGAGAGAAGTACGCCGTCGAAGTACGCGTAAATAGGGATCGGCATCGAAGCGTGCCATATGTGGCGATCTTCAAGAACCGCTTTCGGCGCGTCCCTGGAAATGATCCTGTAAGTTAGCTCTTTAATAGCAGTTGACTACAATTAATATCGTAGGTTAGGTCGCAGATGGATGGTCCTTCATCAGTTCGAAATATTGATAGACCTGTAGAGACATCGACGCCGTGCGGATGAAATTTATTTCACGTCTTCTTGCGACAATGTCTGCAAAACGATGTAAATGCAACGAACAACGCCACAGGCCGTTGGCAGTAAGTAGCATTCGCTTCATCTCATATCACGGAGCAACTTGAGCAGATCTGGATTCCGAACGTTTTGGAGGACTTCTGGCTCAAAGAGATGCCCATTTTGCGGAGTTTGAAGGCACAGTAGGAACTAAACAGACCAATATTTCTCGTGGGCGTGAAGTTCGAAGATTTTCAAAGAGATCATAGCAAGCGAAATAAGAAATAGCACGACAGACGACAAACTTCGCAAAGCTGAGCGATGCAGACGAACAGACACAAGAATTGATCGCGAGCAGAGCAAGGAAGCGCCACGTGGCCAAGATATTTGAGCAGCAGCTGTATAGTTGCCTCGGCATTTGCCGGCGACCTCCAAACCTTAATGCGGTGTGGCAAAGTCAACAGCGTCAAACAGTCGGTCGAGTGAGTCTATCGCGCCTGTACGCTGTCGCCGCCGTTGCTCAACGCTTGTATCCTCTAAAAGGTCCCTGCCAGTCCTTCCTCAAGACAACCCATCAAAATGGCCGCAGTAACATCTCTCCCCAGGGAGGTCTCCAAGCTCGGGTCGGAGGTCAAGCTTTTCGGCAAGTGGGACACCCAGGAGTGCGTGCTTCATTTATGTCGGATCGTGGACCACGCATATTGACACGGAGGGGCCACCTTTGCTCGTGCGATTATTCTAGTGTTGAGGTTAAGGACATCTCCTTGACCGACTACATCCAAATCCGCCACGCCGTATATCTCCCCCACACCGCCGGCCGTTATGCCAAGAAGCAGTTCAAGAAGGCGCAGATGCCCATTGTCGAGCGTTTGGTCGACAGGTGCGTCGGTGTGCGTTGCATGCGTCGGGTGATACGCGTCTGACTCTGATATTAGCATGATGATGAACGGCCGCAACAACGGCAAGAAGCTCCTCGCTGTCCGCATCGTCGCGCACTCGTTCGAGATCATCCACCTCCTCACCGACCAGAACCCCATCCAGGTCCGTACACTTCGCCTGGTGATATTATCGGTCGTCAAATTGACAGTCTTGGTTCCGGTCATAGGTTCTCGTTGACGCTATTGTTAACACTGGTCCCCGTGAAGACTCTACCCGTATCGGTTCGCAAGGTACCGTCCGTCGCCAGGCCGTCGATGTGTCGCCTCTCCGCCGGGTCAACCAGGCTATCTCCCTCCTTACCATCGGCGTAAGTCATATTCAGACCGCGCTTGAATGTCAATTGACCTCATTGCGCGCATTTTAGACCCGCGAGTCTGCCTTCCGCAACGTGAAGTCCGTTGCCGAGTGCCTCGCTGACGAGCTCATCAACGCCGCCAAGGGCTCCTCCAACTCTTACGCGATTAAGGTTCGCTCCTAACCACTTTTTCCATGCGCACGCACTGACATTACATCGTGATCTGCAGAAAAAGGACGAGCTCGAGCGTGTCGCCAAGTCCAATCGGTGAAGAACATGTTTCTTGTACAGGGTCTGGCGTTGCACCGCTTTGGAGAGGAGCCGTTGCTGTCGCTGGCGCTATATGGGTGTTTTTATCCTTTGCATTTTTATTCATGACACGCTCCATGTTTACCCATATGACTGTTATGGCATCGTTCGCTCTCCACGCTTGCCTGCGGCCACCACGCCCGTTCACCGAATGCGCGATGTTGCACATAGATCACCGGAAGTTAGTGTGCCTGAGCGTGACGCGCTGTTAGCTTCAAACACTGGAGTATATCCATCAGCTATACGCCACTCACCGAGCCCGAACTGTCTTATGAGGTGCAACTCTACTCCGTAGGTTCGACGCGTGGAGCTCTGCAATGCACGCACAGTAGCTTTCATTCTTCCTTGCCTTCAGCACTAGACACTAGCTAAGTACATTGCATTTATCCATCCTGCATACCCTGCGTATACGTTGACCCGTTTACAGTATGTACTATGCACACCTGCCACCCGCCACCGGACAGACTTCCCAGATATATCTGCTCAATACATTCACCTTCACGGCGCCATCCATCCAACCATCCAAGTTCTGATCGTCATCAGCTTCCCGAAGTCTCAGTACGTACGTACATGCGCATGCGCATATGGCTTGAATGCAGCCTGTCTAGCGTCCGCACTCAACACTCGGCCGGTCGCAGCGAAGCCAAATCGTGCACATGGCACGTCTGGACTCTGGATGCGACCTGGAGCGGGGACATGATTCTTGATTCTTGAACCACTTGGTGTTCGGGATTCAGACCGCTTGTCCCCAAGGTTCTGAGTTGCCCGCCTGACACCGTTGAGACTCGAGAGGGTGCGTCGTCGTATGATTATTATTTATGGTTTCCAGACGCGCCCTGTCTCGCCATTTGCGATTTTGGATTCAAGCGTTTCTGGCGTGATGTGGGGTACGTTCTTCTGAGTCTCAGTTCGTACGTACGTACGTCACGGTCCTGTTGGCGTATCGCTCGTTCATGCTGACCGACATGCCCCCGATAGTGCATGGCGTCCCCGAGCTGCCCACAAATAAAATACCGTCGTTCATCGTTCAGCAGCAGCCCAGCGCCGACCGACCTCTCCCAATGAATATTATACCGCGGCCAACCTCGAAAAATCAATATCATCTCAACCGCCAACCAATCCCGCCCCGCTCGCACTGTTCCGCGATGCTGAATCTCGTCCACTCCGATGGGCGCTGCTGCATCATTTTATTTTAGACTGTGGGCACTTACACGGGATCTGCGCACACCCAAATATCGAATATCGAAATTCAAGCTTTCCCGCCGGATCCTCTTGCCATTCCAGTAAGCGGACCACCCCGGGTGTGGCTGCCTCTCCCGATAGCGTCCTCAGCTCAGCTCATTATGTATCTGCTAGTGGGGCGGGGCGGGGTGGGGCCAAGGGGCTGTCCGTCGATGCCCGTCGCTCGAAATGTGCGTAACTAGAATCGGACGTTGGGTGTGCGGGGACAAGCTAAGCAGACTATATACCAGCCTTAGTGTCAGTGGGGTCCGTTCCAATGGCATCAAATACTGCTATGATATTCAATATTCGGTGTTCACCGCTGGCCGCCTGCAATCTTAGAATCTAAGAATCCCACGCGTCCGCCGCCGTGGGTACAGCTCGATCCAGAGTTGCAGTTCAGACTGCAGAATCAGAGGATCCGAAATCCGTGCACACACAGTACTGACGTCGACGTTATCTATCGCTGAGTCTATACTCTCTCTATCTACTATCTCTCGCCGAGCCTATTTCCTTCGAGCACGATATACTGTACAATCGCCCTACTGCATGCGTATACTAGCTACTGGTATCTGGTAACTGATGGCTGCGGGGCGCAGCGTCACTGAGACCACTCCGCAGCAGGTACCCGGTATCTTATACTGTACCACTGTACTGTGCAGGCCCTTCCTACTACGCACCTTGATACTTCCTGTAGCTAGGCAGATACTGCGTCTACGTCTAGCGCTGAGCTGCGCGGCGTCGAATGAAGCGCATGTCTCGCAGTCGATTCTAATCTGCCTCTGCATCTCTCGTGCTGTATCTGCATTATAACTATAACTCTACGGGTATCGCAATGCTATATATATATATATATATATATATATATATATATATATATATATATATATATATATATATATATATATAATTTAATGTAGAAATAGTAATAGGAATGCAGGCCTCAGGACGTAATCGCACCGAAGCCGAAGCTGGCTTGGAGGTAGAGAGTGCATCATGGCCAGGTGCAGGCGACAGTGCGATGTACTGATACGCCTCAAGCTTCGCGAGTTCGTGCGTTCGTGCGTTCCCCCGCGATCGTCGAGTGGGTACGTGGGTGAGAAGGAGGGGTGGGGTGGGGTCAGACACGGGCAGAAGATGGACGCTTTGCCGCCTCTATCCACTTCCCTCTCCCTGCTCAGATCTTCCCGCGGCCTGGGTAGACAGCATCGACGTTGATAGCAAGTACGTACACTCCTACCAGTACTGTGATCATGGATTGCAGTTCGCCCTGACCCTCGCCCCTCGGAACTCAGATATATGTCAACCTCAACGTACCCTCCCAACGTGCATACTACAGATAGACAGACAGCGAGGTGGGTGGCTCCATTCTTAGCATCCTACGATCAACGGTATTAGTCGATAATTAGTAGTTAGTATTCATAATGCATATGGCATCCAGAATTCGAAGGAGTGCGGCAGGTGGCGGCGCCTCTGGCAAGATACATGCTGTATGTAATGCAAACGATCTTGATCACCCCATCGCTAGTGCCGATTGCAGGCCGTTGGGCCTTACGTATACGTACGGGCCTCATCTATACATACTCACTCACAGGTCTACCCCTCTCCCAGTCCTACACCCCTGCTTACTGCAGTACATCGTCCAGCAGCAGCGTGCAGCCAGTAACGCAGCCTCACGAACGTGAGCTGGATCAAGACCACACATGTAAGTACGGGGAACGGCGGCGGCAAAACCCATTTTGTCACCTACGGAGCCAAATCCAATTCAGGAACCGATCACTTTTCAGCCGGCGCTTAATGGGGACTGTATGCAGAAGAGAGATCTGGACACGCGAGATCTGATACATGATACAGCAGCGTGTCTGCCGCCGGCACGAGAAAAACGTTGATGGCGAGGAGATGGCGGGCATAATATTAATATTGCAATCAAAAGAGAGATGACAAGACAGGACGTGATAAAGCAACGTTCGTATGTGATGAAGTAGTAGGAAAGGTAAGGAAGGAAGGAGGCGGAAAGGGAGAGGAGAGGAAAGGAAAGGCAAAGAACCTGCAGCTGGAGAAAGCGAGAAAGCTGATACTCCGGATCATCGAAGCTGCGTTTGACCGAGTGGTTTTAGCGACGACTGTGCAGTGTGCAGTGTTAAGTACTACCGCAGACAGACAAGTCACAGTGTTTTCGGAACAGTCAAGCGTCGACGTCGAGCGCCGCCGGTGAACGGTTGTGTGCCGCATTTCAGGGCGTGCACGACGGTCGGTCGAAAAATAATACCGTTGAGAGTTGTTGAGTGGGGCATTTTACTCGGGGTGGACGCGGCCGACCACGGTCCAGCCTCCCAGGCGGATTTGCAGACCCAGACTGCCATCAGACTCTACTACTCATTAGAGACAAGCGGAGGGAATTCAAAGGGAAATCGATCTGAAACTTGGACTCAGACCTGCGGAGGCATCATATGTACGGTGGTACCATCGTGCGCGCGGGCTCTGATATTCGACGGTCATTGGGTCAAGCGAGTGGAACGTTCATCGGTGTGGATGGCTCTAATGTATCTACCTACTAAGGCGAGAGTCATACGGCTGTCAGGTAAGATGAGATATGAGATTGGGCACCCCAAGCTATATCGCATATCGCATATCGTATATCGTATATCGTATATCGTATACCGGGGAGCTGCCGGATGTGGCAAGAAGTCAGTCAATAGAACGGCGTACGGCGAACGGCGAAAGCCCATGGGGAACTGAGTAGGGGCAGAATTTCCGAGAAACCGAGCCGCGGGTCTGTACAGTAATCGTAATCAAGAGTCTGAGAAGCACACGTTGCCCAACTCAGGTGGGCGTTTTTTCGGGGAGTGTTGGTCAGTGGGGACTCGGGAGCGTCATTTCATTATTCATTATGGCATTATGAAGCATGTGGCGCCGGTGAGGTGTGTCATGAAGGGCTATGAGGCACTATGAGCGAGCTATGAGGAGAGAGAGGGACGAGGAGCGCGGTGGGCGATGTCCGATGGAGGAGGGTGCATCAGACGGCCGAGGTGTGACTGGGGTGGGGAATTGGAAAGGGAGTGTGGTGAAGATGTGTTCTTTCTGCTGGTGAGACAGGGATCGGAGGCGGGGCTGGGCTCAGACCGGAAGACGACTTTGGCCGGTGCGAATGTGCGAAGACGGGGTGACAGTGAAGTCAGTGGGACCAGCGAAGGCGAACCAGAGATGCGGAACCAGTCCACAGGATGCAGAATGAGCAGGACATGACACGGGGTGGCAAATGATGGATGCTACTTAGATTGCATGCGCGCGCTCTCTGACGGTGTGAACAACGGAAGGAGACTTTCCTACTCTGCTGATAGTACAACTGATAGAGGGTGTGGGTTGATTGATGCGTATAAAGGTAAATGAGGTGTACATAAAATGGGATGTGTTTTCTGGGTGGACAGAGGGTGAGGAGGACCTCGCAAGGTCGCTCCTGGTCGAGCCCCGTCGAGCCGTGCGTGCCCACTCGCACCTTGATTCGACCAGAGCTTACAACATACGAGAATAATAAACGCCCCCATCGATCCGGCGCGTCCGGCGACGGAGGGAGGCCCCGTAGCGAAGGTAGCAGCAGCAGCAGCCGTAGACAAAAGCCGTGGTATCCTCCATGGTATTTTATTAATGAGCGAGCTCGATGGTGACTGCAGTGATGCATGGGGAGAGGAGTTACATTCGACGGCATTGCACGATTTGCTAGGATTTTTCTGTTATGGAAATAGAGGAATGGAATTCTTGCGCCAAGGGGGGTAACTGAAATGTGTTAGCGCCGGAAGCTGTGGGCCCGTCACGCTCGCCCTGACCTTGTTCACCTTCCGCCGCCGGCCTCCAGTCCATTGTTGCGGTGTCCACCGCCCTTCACTTCTTGACTTTCTACTTCCACCACCACCCTCTCCCGCGCCCGCCATGTCCCGCGCCACCTCCTCGTCGTCGACCACAGCGATAACAGCCTACCCCAAGTCAAGGAGGCGTCCGTAAGTACCTCTCCCCGTCTCACCCTCGCTCCTCGTGGCCCCCCGTCCTGACCGCCCCCGTCCCCAGCCATCTCGATCGAGACAGACTAAACAGTGCCCTCGAGGTTCGTCGTCGCTGCACACGTCTTTTCCCCGTGCGAGCCGCTGATCGTCCACGCAGGTGCTCACCGCTCTCCAGGCCCCATCTGCCCTCCCCACCTTCCTCCCGCTTCACCCAGAGCCCAGCGGCAGCGAACCACCCGCACCCCCCGCCAAACGCAAATTCGAGCCCGACACCGACGAGGGCAGCAGCACCACCAGCAAGAAGCCCCGCACGAGCCGGGCAGCGGCGACCCCTCGCCCTCCAGCGCCAATCCCACCGCGAGCCGGTCCTTCCACATCACATCCGCGGTACGGCCCTGCAGAAGACGGCGAGCTCTGCGAGGAGCCCCCAGCACCCCGAAGTGTCCCAGATTCGGCCTTCGTGCCCGTGCGGCGGCCACGGAGGAACAAGAACGACCTCGATCTGCTCGGCCTCCACAATAAATACCAGGTCCTGGGGCGTATGTTTAAGTTTTCGGGCGACAGGCGGATCGCGTCGACGTTTTCACCAAGGAATAGCAACTACCGACCCCTGCGCAAGCCCCCACATCCCGACTCGCCCTACCACAAATACGCCAACATCCTCGCCCGCTTAGAGTTGCTCGATGGCCTCACATGTTTCACTTACGCCTTCTGGTGTACAGACACATTGCGCGGAAAACCTAATCCTGCAGATTGGCTAACGATGGCGAGCTTCCTGAAGCATTGCAAGGGCCAGTGGCCGACCGATGTGACAGACGACCGTGAGAAGGCGCTAGGCGGACTAGTGTAAGTACCCCCACATCCAATATCTGTCCACTGACGCTATAGCCTGCTTCCGTTTCGCATGCAGATGGTTGATCCAGGGCTATATCCACGGGCGCATTATCGGGCTGGATAGCGAGGCGGTGCTGCGCAACCAGACGATGCACTACGGACAGATCCTCACGATGCATGCGGCGGAGAAGGAGAAGGAAATGAAAGCACTCGCCGCGCGCGCGACGCCGCCGATGCTGCCCTCGCCTGCGAGCATGACCACGGGCAGCGCGAACTCGACGCCAGCGAGCCGTTCGACACCGGCGCAGAAGGAGAAGGACGCGAGCACGCCCAGCGGCGACGCGCCGAAGGACCCCAAGGAGGAGCTCCCGCCGTCCCACCTGACAGTGCCCCTCAACGGCATAACCCTCGAGCGGTACCGTGCGTTCAGCGGCGCGGTGCACAACGCGAAGCTCGCGCTCGAGGTCGCGCAGACCGGGCTCACGCTCCCCGTGCTCGCAAAACACTTCCCGCGGACGTTCGCGCGCATGGTGCACACGACGTACTCCCTGCCCGACGAGCACGAGCCGGACTTCGAGGACGACGAGGGGGAGCTGTTCTGGCCGGCGCAGCTGGTGACGGGCGGCGGCATCGGGTGGGTGTGCCACATGGGGCGCGCGATGGTGCGCGAGTTCGGGCGCGAGTTCGGGTATGCGGGGCAGGAGGGCTTGTTGAGCAAGATCGGCGAGGACGGCACCGCGGGCGGGGGCGAGAGCGCTGCGGGGTCGGGCGGGGGCGCGCGGTCGCCGCATCTGAGCTCGGCGCCGTTGCCCCGCGAGCGGTAGCGGGCATGCACGCATGCATGGAGGCGCGCGAAGGGAGCGGTACATAGCAATAGCGGTAGCGGTGTCTGGACCCCGTGTTGCGTCGGACTCCGAGCCTCTGCATTCCCGGTGTCGAGTCGGAGCGGCCGCGCCTCTCGTCTCCAAATCGTTAACCGTGAACCGCCCACCGCCCATCGTCTACCCACCGGTCGCCCGTATCTTCCTGGTCTTTCTGTCGCCCCGTGATCTCGTCCACTCGCTCGTCGGCCACCTCTTGCGCTCATGTCCTTATTGCATTGTACTTGCTATCCCACCTCCCACCGGCGCACGCGATACCGACACTGACACCGATTACCGATACACATACACATAGAGATCTCACCGGACACACATGCGCTAGGAACCCTCTGGGCCCTGTTGCACCGCCCCTCGTCGCCGCTCGCCTTCCGTTGCATGGATGCCACACCCGCTCTTCCCGTCTCACCGTATCCTCGTCTCGTCTTTCCGAGTTCCGTCTCCATGGCCACATACACATTCAGTCACTTCTGCATCCCCCTCAACCCCAACCCCGTGTATCACATATCCCGTAGCTAGCAAGCCGAAGCCTCCAGCTGGAGCACATTGTCGTCGCGCTGACGACGGCGCGTCGTGTTCTGTTCCTCCATCTGTACCCATACCGAACGCCGAACGCCGATCCCGCGGAGACGACACTACAGTTCGCAACTCGCAGTTCGGAACAGGGCTCGGCAGAGCGCACAGCACACCGCACACAACCTCAATCATCCATCGCATCCGCATCTGCACTTGGCTGTATATCAGACCGAGAGGCAGCAACTGACAACCAAGCAACCAAACAAGCAATCAATAACCGAACACGAACACTGTACCACTACTACCGTCTCGCTCTGCATCGTCCGTCGGGAATCCCAAGCCAAAAGTTCTTTCTGCCTCTTTACATCTACTCTCTGCCCACCCTTTGTGTCCACCTCCACCCACCACCCTCTACCAGCACACCACACCACACCCCTTTGTTTATTCCTCCAGTAAAGCTCGACATCTTCCACGTTGGATCGCGGATCGCTAGTCTTTCCATCCCTTTTTTTCCCACTATTGTGCATTGCATCCTGTGTATATCGTTCATACTTTCGTCGTCCTTGCATCTACCCTTTTTTGCATTTTTCTTTTCTTCTCGCATTTCGCGCTCCCACTCCCCGTCCACTATCCGTTGTCCATCGTTTCGTCGGTTCATTGTTCCATCGTTTCAAGTTTCACTGTCCATTATAACTTCTCCCATCGCATACCCTACAAAAGCTGGATCCCCTAATGCGTCGTACATATTCCCCCGTCCCACACACACCCACAGCATCCCCCGCACTTACTTACCCACTTAACACTTACCCCCCACCGGATATCACCCCCCTACCTACCCCCTTACCCCCCTCCCTGTCGCACGCGCTATGACTGCTACACTGTCACCCGCTGTCTGCTGTTCACTGTTCACTGGACGCGCCTGTGCCCTCCCTCCCTCCCTCCCCCTACCTACCGCTTGTTTTTGTTTTGTGTGTTTTTTTTTGTTCGTTATCTATAGGTGTGGAATAGACCGATAACCGAACACGGGCTTTTCGCCTCGGATGAACCCTTCCGTGCGTGCGTCTGACCTGCTGCCGTCTGAGATCTGATTAGTGAATGGGGACACCTGAACTGGTGACTTGTGGGTTTGCCGTTTGTGTGATCAGGCCTGCCTGCTTCTCCCGGCGTATTTTGGGAGTTCTCCGCCTGTCGCCGGCGGGGTGTGTCATGGCATGTCTCAGTAAGTTATCGTGTACCGTCACGGTGTGTACAGTGAGTGACCGAGCTGTGACTGCGTGTCCGGGGCAGCGTGACTGGTCGGCAGGTTGCCTCTACCGCCGTGGCCAGTAGGATGCATTCATTCATCCATCATCCGTACAGTATACCATTGTCGTGCACGTTCGCATGCATACGCCCGTGCACCCCACCCGTGCGTGCAACGTTCTAGTACGCATGCACGTCAGCATCCAGATCACAGTGGCTTGGGTTTCAATCGTTCAATGATAATTGAATCCCATCACGGACGGATATCGATACCCTTGTACTGTTGCACCCTTGATTGCATTTCGTAGAGTTTCAGTGGCAGCGCGCGCCTGTGGACTGCTGTAGAGGGTAGAGTTCTAACGACATTCGTCCTTCCGAAACCGAACAGGCCGTCAGACCGTCATTCATTGAATTCCAAATCAAATTGGCTCGTTCTTCGTTCCAACGCCCCCGAGGCCCGAAGCTGCTGCTGCTGCTCCAACAGAACAGACGACTGTATCTGTAATGCTAATATCAATAACTCATGCATCACGTACTGTAGGGGTAGGGGCAACAGCTACTTATATTCTTATTCGATCTGTGTGTCGTTTTACCTGCATAACGGTATATATCTTTAGACGTACTGAATTGCTGGGATCTCCTGATACACCCCGCTGACACAATGCACATCACCCGCGGATTACCCCACATCCACGAGCCCCAGCCAGGCCTCGCGGACGCCACGCCGTATTCATATCGATTTCGATTCTTCGATCGCCCTGCACCTGCTGGTACGTAGGATGGGGTAGATGGGATAGATATTAATCGGGACTCGGGATCCATTACGCGCCCAAGGAGAGGCTTGGGAAGAGCTTCGTGCCAATGTCCATTGTCCCCCGGAGTGCGACATAAGTATGTGTAATACACATTGCAGACTACTTACATATTGTATGATGCATTGATCAGGGTTGAGGTCGGGGCTAGTAGTGATGGGTCGGAAGGGACCACGGCACCCCGATGTATCCGAGTCTTCAATGCTAGGTTCTGCATACTATTGGGTCTTGTGTGCTGGGCCTTGATCATCGCCCGATGAGGACTAGTCGAGGGACGGTGCCCTGTGCTAGTGGGAGTAGGTGCTTCGTAACTTCGTGCCGACTGCTGGGAGCCAAGCGTCCACTCCGGACGTCTGCCAAAGTAAAAGCGCGCAGACAGTGTACGATTCAGAGCGTGCGACGATCTTCCCGCGTCTGCGCGGTATGTTCTCCAGAAGTGCCCGTATGTTTTCCAGATCTGCAAAAAACAAACAAAAGCAAGGCGCAAGAAACCGAGGGGTTGAGCCGCGGCAGATGTGGGGGAAACGGCGTCACCGTGGCCGGACTACGGGGAAATTGCGTTAGCCTTCGCGTGTGAAGAAATGCGCATAAGTGTGTTTGTATAACCATGATGAATCGCTGGGGACCAGCGAAGAGGGCAGCCAGGAATAGGTGCCCTTCATATGGTATTGGGTATAGGGTACTGGGAGCAAACAGTGGATGTGAGATGTGATATAGCTGTGACTTCATTGGTTGGTTTATCGGGATGTTCCAGGTTTGGGTGAGTGGTGAGTGGACAGATACGATATCAAAATGTCGGCACTGGGTGACGAATGAGAAGAGGTACTGCACCGGTCATGTAAGTGTCGTCAAGAGGTCCGACGCTGGTCGAAGCGGTCATTTCGAAATGCAGGCCAGACAGAGAAGGGGAGTAGTCACAAGATGCATCGATGAAGGTTGTGTATTGTACAGGTTGCTAGAAGAGATAGAATTTGGAATCTGGTGTTGGCTTTAAAATTGCAGTAGACAGGATAGGATCGTTTAATAAAAGACTAGTTGTAGCACAGCACGCGGTAATCCTGTGTAGAACACTGTTAGAGTTGTGCTGCGAAGCAGTCTTACTCAGATACTCACAGCAGCATGCTTCTCGGTACCGCCCCAAGGAATGAACGCGCCTAAAGAAAAGGTATCATCAGTGTGAATTGGTATAATAAGAGCTGCATTGATAGTACATACCGTCGAGGCGAGTGCTGCACTTGCCAGGCTGGACGGAGCCCTCGATGTGAGCCTGAGCGATGTACAGAGGCGTACCGTCCCCGTCGCGCCCGCCCTCAACTGGACGCGCGCCGAGCTTCTCGGGGTTCAGGTGCCCGTGGTCCTCGACCCAGCGCACCGCACGTTGGTCGCCAACAAGAATCTCGTAGGTCCCGAGCTAGATGTGAGGCACGCGGTGCTCAGACACATACACATACACGGGGTAAGGCTGACTCAGGCGTGTAGCGGACTCACCGTAATCTCTTCATGGCCATAACCAATCGACGCGCCCTCCTGCAAGTGCGCACCAGCCTTACCTACCTCTAGTATACAAATACAAATGCAAATGTCAGCGAGTGCTGTATCAACATGTGATTGCGTGAGAATACGCACGGACGCTGCCCTATTTATTTAGGTTAAGTAGGTAAGTATACGGCATCTAAAGATACAGCAACAGCTGGCAGTGAGCACGAACTGCTTACCTCATGGAACGCCCTGGAGATGAACAGCGGCTGGCCGTTCTCCTCGCCGCCCTGGATCGCGTACTGCGGGATTTGCTTGCCATGCACGAGGATCCACGTCACAGGCGAGCGGGGCCCGTTGCGGTGGTACTCCTCGGTGCGCGCCTGCGCCTCCTTCAGCCACGTCTGCACGCCCCAGACCTGCGCCTTTTTCTAAACGAAACGACACGACACGAGGCGACGCGTCAGCAAGCGTGCGTGCGAGGGTGTAGATATATTTAGTCGTCGTCGCGCACTCACCTCTTCCTCGCTCTTCTTCTCGTGGTGCCTGTACGCGGCATACCCGCCGGCAACAAGCGCGAGTCCGGCGGCCAATCCACCGCCAATCTACGAGACCACACACTCGTCAGCACGCGAGCTGAGACTCGGAGGTCGTGAACGTGAACGTGGACGCGAAACGCACCTCGAGTTCGCGCTTGCGCTTGTCGTCGAGGTCGTACCAGTGCTTCTCCTGTTCCTGGGGCGGGATGTCTACCTGCTGGTGCTCGTGCTCGTCCCAGTTCTTCTCCTTGTTGTCGTTGTTGTCGTTGTTACCGCCATAACCTGGGAGGGGTGCGTTAGGGACGTGATCATCAGATGCAGTGGACACACAGCCTGAGGGAGGACCCACTTTGCTGGGGCAGACCCTGCTGGTCGCCGCCGGTGTACTGCTCGGGCACACGTGCGAACAGGGCAGGGACGATAGGAGGGGTCCAGTCAGCCTGGATACATCGATAATCAAGGGTGGATTAGATCAGAGCTGCGGTTTGATGAGGCTAGTGAGTGGGCGCACCTGCGACCTGTGCGGTTGCACAACTCTGTACTGGCGACCTTGAGAAGAGAGAACGCGGGTAAGCTGTCGCGTAGTATGGGCTGCGCGACATGAGCGCACCTTCGAACTCGACGACATCGCCGGCGGCGTAGTCAGTGTCGGGCTCCCAAACCAAAACCATGTTTGAGATTGTGTTGGGTTGAGAGAAAAGGGTGTAGATGGTTGAGATGAGCAGCTGCTGTGTGGCTTGGACCTTTAGAGTGACTGTGGGGATGGCTTTATATGCTCCTGGTCAAGATGAGATCATATGAACCCCGATCTAACCGAGAGCACGGGCCTGTGCTATGGTTGCTTCGTTCATCGCAATAAAAGCATAGCCTGAGGGATGCCGACGACGGATAAAGTGTGATGGAAGTGCATGCAGCAGGGTGCGCAGCTAAACATAACTGGGATGAGAAGACCGAGTCCTGGGAGAAACGTATTGCACTAGAAAGCGATAATCAGTATGACGAGAGGCCCAGACGGCTTGGCAGTGCACGAACCTGTACGAACTCATTGTAATGAAATGAGACCGCAATGCGCTCAGCCACTAATTGCAACGTGTTAGTGGTTCGAAGGCTTTCGAAGGAGTGGTTCGTGAGCACGGGGATCTGTCCACGCTGTTTTCCATCGTATTACAACTAATTCAGAAATTCTTGTCCGCGTGTACCAACCGCGCGTCAAAATTAATTAATTCCGTATATTCACGAAAATTCAAGAGACCACTGTGCGACCACGACCACGACTCATTCTACTTCATAACAGCACCGTATATCGATAATGCGTTGTTGTCTATATGATACGCCATTCTTATGAACCGTCAGAAGAACGTCAGGAGCCCGAAGCGCTCGAGGAGAGGTTGAGTATTGCTCAGTCGGGGGAGCGGAAATGTACGTTCGCAAAGCCAGGTTTGTGGGTGGATACTGCGAGTAAGGTGCGTATATACCAGTACGAAGCATGTTTGGATGACTTGACGCGGTAATTTATAGGAACCTGTGCGACTGGATCGATCTGAACCATGGCTCCACTACACGAAATGTGGTAGTATTACCCTCCTACCTACTCATTCCGAAATATTCTCTCATCAACCTGGGCTCGACGCTGACAATGTTACATCACATCACAATCCAGCATCCGGTTGCTGGAGCTCCATGACAAGTTCACCAGGAGTACAGCCTTTCAAAGCGTCACTAAACGGTTCTTTGCATCGATCACGCAACATTCCTGCTCCTGTAAACGTCCAGAACACGCGGCAGCATCTGCGAGGTCACTCGAGGGCGCTGGCATCCCCGATGTGAAGTGATCGCTGCTCCTGGATCAAGCTGCTCAAAGATGTTTCTTCTCTTACAAATTGCTTACAGGGCCACGTCCAGTCGTGTACTTTCTTGAACATCGCATATGGATAGCACGATCACACCATTGTCTGCCTTGTATTGCTGTGGTAGGATGCCCTTGCAACCTCGAAACCCTTCGCCGCTTTCTCGCGCGACCTCGTCATAGAAACATCGTTTTTTTTATCCAATTTAACATGTAATAGTCATCTAACATAAAATTAACTGATGTACACCATTTTGAATGCATCCAGAGGTCGTCATTGCT